>CM053792.1:210392752-210462752 GCA_028749045.1 Cupressus sempervirens
GGACACTTGAATGAATTGGAAAGTGATAAATGTAATGTTGGTTTTATTATTTTAAAATCATGTAAATCTTGTAATGTAATGAGCTATACAATCTACAATGAGTAACACAGTGAAAGAAGGAAGATAATGTTCACCAAGTGACTACAATTGTCATCAAGTAGTTGGTAAAGTGAGTTAAACATCAGAGCTAATAAAGTAAGTTTAGTATTAATTAAATTTTTTATTCCTAAGTGTAATGTAATGTTCACCAAGTATCGGCTGGAAGAACAAGTAAATAAAGATGGAATATGAGGCTAACTTTTGGTAAAAATAAAGAATGTTTGAGAAGTTCGAAGGCTAACATCAAAGTTTTTTACAAGATGTACAACTAGAAAAACACAATGAAGATATGATGAGCACAAATTTCTATTTTCTAAGTGAGAAAGTACATTGAATATGAGATCTATGAATGTTTAAAAAAAAAAAAGTATGGAAGAATCTGGAAGAAAAGAGATTACTATTTGAGGAGATGATTGAAATGGTTTTTGGTTACTAGTCATTGGTGGAATTTTTGGACAAAAGCAGATCAAAGTGTGAAGTTGTTGAAGGAGAAAGAAGCAAGGTGAATTGAGTAGAGTAGATAGAAGAATGAGAAAAATTAAGTATAAAGTGAAAAAGTGAATCAACTAGAAGGAAGAGATCAGAAAGAGAATAAGCAAAAAAAATTTGAACAAGAAAGGTAGTGATAAACCTAACAAATTATTTGAATTGTTACTTTCTAACAATTGTAGAAGAAAATAAAAATCTTTTAATAGAGTGAACCTAACAAGTCTATAAAATCCTATATGGTAATACTGATTAGTGATGTTTGTAAGTCCTTTATAGCAAGCCACTCTTTAGAAATGATCAAGGAGTAATAAGGTCTAAATGATCTTTTGATTAAAATCCTCTAACCATGTAACATTAGTAATATATATGTAAACCTTTAACAAGGTTGGTTCCTAGTAGAGATGACTTTAGAAGAGTGAAATTATTTGGGTTGTTGATCCCAAATAGTTTTTCCCTTTATAGGGTTTCCACGTTAAATTATGGTGTTAATTGTGTGAATTATTTTATTTTGAAAGTTTATTTTCATGATATTTACTTTATACTACAACTTGGTAACAACTAGGTAACAATAAGGAAATGATAAGTTATAGTACTGATACCCAATAATAATAGAAATAATGAGATTATAGTTTGAAGTAAATTGGTTATGAGAGTTAATTGTAAAGTTGAATAAGATCACCATGTTATTGATATTAAAGTTTATGAAGTTTGACTGGTAGTAAAGTGTTTGAAGGGACTGTAGGATAACTAGACATAAATGATTCACACCCCCTCCTAGTTATCCAATAATTGGTATCAGAGCACAATGCTCAGAGAAATAAGTTTAAAAGAAATTAAGCTAAATATTTAAATATTTACAAGAAAGAGGTGCCAAAGTTGAACAAGGAGAATTTCTCCTCATGGTATGATATAATGAGGCTACATTTATGTAGAATTGGAGATAATATTTCACACTAGTTAGAAAATGAATACAATCCAATATTATGCTCTTATGATTATGGAACAAATGATTGAGAAGAGAAATCATAATAGCTTGATGATTGAGATTGCATCTACCCTTAATGATGTGGAGTTTGATGACATCAAGAACTACGTTAATGCTAAACAAATGTGGGAGAAGTTGGCACTTATACATGGTGGAGATCTAAATGTGCTCAGAGCTAAACCTAAAAGTCTAAGAGGTAAGTATGATGACACGAGAATGAAAGAAGGGGATAATGTTGTGTTAGAAATAGGAAATACTATGAGGGGAGGGGGGTGGGGGGTGGGGAGGTTGAATAAGTATTTCAAAAACTTTTTCCCAAAACTAGATATATTTAACCAATTTATAACTTGCATAAGAACGTAAACTAATTATGTCGAACAATAAAATTAACCATAAAAAAAGTAACTCATAACACCATATTTTATTAACTAGGGAAATATTGGACAAGGGAAATCCTCGGTGGGGATGGCACCCACAAAATGATCCACTAATCAAATGTATCTTGTGAAAGATATTGACCCTATTAGGAGTTTGTCACATCCGTATAGTGTCTCATTCCTTGCTAGAGGACTAAGCCTTGTTAGAAGCCTCAACCTTGTTAGGAGTTATTATTACAATTTAAAAATGTATGCAAGATGAGACCACTACTCAAACATGCAATATACAATGAAGTTCTTCAATACAAAAGACAGATACAAAAACCTCTTCTATAACTGTTGATATATTTTCCTTCACTGCTCTTCACAAAATTCTATCACAATTCACACTGCTCTGATTATACATTAAAATTTGCATCACAAAACATAACATTCATATCATGGATACTTCACACAAACTTCACACTTCATAACTGCCCTTTTTACCTTATTTCTTTAGCTATTAGCCTTCATCTCTTTGTACACTTGATAAAATAAAAAATTAGATCTTTTCCACTTAGGTTTAACATCTAGGATGTCATCCCTAATTAATTAAATAATTATTTTGTTAAACAAAATAATTCCTTAATATAAAATACTAGATTAACTCTATTTTTCCCTATTCCTTCTGCTCAACAATGTCACTATAAAACTGAAATATCTATATCTATACTATCTATACAGAGCTATGCTCTTGCATACATTATCCTTACATGTTGTACTACCTCCATGTAATTGTGCACATGCTGATTTGCTCTCAATGAAGCTCGCCAACCAAAATTTTTCTTTTGTTGGCAAGAAAATTGAATGATACTTTGACAAATTTCTAAGTTAACATCCCAAAACTTTATCCTTAAGATCTTCTCAGTTCATACTAAATACATGTTTCCCTAAATGACAAAATCATACTAAGTAACCTAGCCAAATTGTCAACATGTTGCATAGTATGTAAACTAAATCAAAGAATTTGTAAGTGCAATAAGAGCTCCTGGAGGAGTTATTAGTGTTGGAATTATAATAGGAAAGGAAAACTTCTAAGAGGGGGTTGAGGGGTGGGGAGGTGAATCAGTAGTTTAAATTGTGACCCATAAAAACTTTCACCACACATCAATCTCATACATTCACTAAGTAAACTAAAATAATATGTAAAGCATATACATCTAAATCATGTAAACATATAAACATTCACACACATGTATGACACTAGATATGATTACCCAGAAACCCTCCAATGAGAAGGTAAAATGGGGGTGGGGATGACACCCACAAATCTTCACTACTACAGTAATAAAGTGTATCCAATGAAGGTTACAATGTTTTGATTATGAGACATGATATACCCTGTGAAAGGTCAGCCCTGTTAAAGGCTTACAAAAACTGTTAGGTCTCACCCTGTTAAAGGATTTCAACACCCTATTAGAAGTGTGCCTTGCTAAAGGACTTTAACTCACAATTAAGTAAGAACCTTGTTAGAGGATTTCAATATAGCCTATTAGGACTACTTTGTTAAGAGATTTGACTAATTCACTTGCTAGAATGATTCAACAATGATCTTGGGGTTAGCACTTGATTACTTGATGATAGATCACCTCTAAAATAATGTATTCTTGATCCTTCTTGATCAGATATCTCTTTATTATATGCACTTCTCTTCCTCTATTCTCCTTTAACTGATTTTGCAATACAATCTCAGATCATAACTCCTTAGCCACCATGAATGCTCTATTTTAGAAAATACAAACTTCTCTATTTTCTCCTTCATACACCTTCTCCATGCTTTAGAGAGTTTAGGGTTTGTCCTCCTTAACAAGACATAGGTGACTTAGGGTTAGGTGTGAATCAAAAATTGTGATTCATCCATTTTTTTTCTTAAACCTTCCCTTTTTCTGATTGGCTGCATGTAATTGCATTGGGAATTCAACTTAAGATTTTTTCTTATCTCCAAAATGTCGTAATTCATCTTTAAGTCGGCTCAAAAATGGTTTACATAGTAGTTTGTGCCTTTATAAACAACTATGTCAAAACTGTCTTACTCAACATTTGAAGTTTTTGATGCTCAACATATACTATCTTCTATACTAGGACTTGACATCTATATCACTTGACATGCACTACTAACTCAGCTCTTGAATCACTCGGCATACACTGTCTACTCAACACTTGAGTGACTCAGGGCTCATTGTGGACTCGACACTCACTGTGGACTTGGCATGCTCTATAATATACATGTTGTGCTTGGCATATACTACTTGTTTGACATGAACTAAGTAAATGACTTAAGTGTATAGACACTCATCAAAACCAATCTAAGATCAACAATCTCCCCCTTTGACATGAGTGTCAAAAACACTTGGTCATGCATTGATATCCTTAACCTTATGAACATAACATATCTCTTATATCTCTTATTCGACTTATGTACAAAATTTCAAAATTTCAAAATTTTGCAACAACTTAGATACCTCAAAATTTTATAACTCCCCCTGAGTTGATAACTTTGTTCTATATCCAAAATTCTATTGTACTCCTGTTGAGAAAATGTGTCTGTACTGATACTCTTTGACTTCATGCTGTTCTTCTTATTGCTCCCCCTTAGCTTGTTCTATCTTTTCTCTATCCCTTTTCTTACTCTCCCCCATTCTGCTCTCTATCTACCCAAAATTGTATATCTCTCCCTTTTTCTTACTCTCCCCCTTTTTGAGACTGATGTCAATGGGCTATACATGTATAGTGTGCTTTTGCAAAAAATATTTATGAACATGTAGAATAATCTTGAGAGATGCATCCCAATTTTCACATGCTACATCCAAAGACTTGATTTGGATGGCCAGCTTGGTAACAAGGTGGACTAGTCCGTCTAATGTTGAAAGATTTGGGTCTTTCTTCATAAGTGTTTCAACGTAGCCTAATCCCTTGTGCAAAATTTCCATGTGTGGGGTGAGTGTTGTTTGGATGCTAATCAGTTTTGCCCTTATATTGGCTTTATTTGTTGATAATGTAGCTAACTGACTTTGAGTTTGTAGCAAAGTTTTGAATGTTTTTCACTTTGAGATGGATTCATAGGTAGTTTAGCACCTAATGCATTTATTTGACTTTCCAAACTCAAAATGTGACTTCTAGTTTCTTTTTGGAAGAGTGTTGGATTGCACAATTTAGTGTACAATGAGAAAATGTTGTCAAGTACCTTCTTCACACCCTCAACCTTAGTTGCCAGTGCAACTTGTGTTAGTGCTATGTCACCTGATATTTTCTCATTTACTTTGCTTTAAAATTTCTTTTCAGACCATTCTAATAATTTTGCATTTGTGTTAAGGTTTGCATCACTAACCTTTTCCACTATATTTGTCAGTTGATTTAATGAATGGCTTAGTCTCATTAGGAGTTGGCAGACTAAATGCATCTAAAAATATGTCTTTGATATTCAAAAATGCTTGCTTCTACCTGTGCTCCCTTCTTAACAGTTCTTGATGCTTCTTTTTGGCTAGGGCTTGTTGCAACATGTCCATTTGCTCTATGGTCATTGTGTCAAAGTCATACTTTGGTAAAAAAATCTCTTCATCAAGGCTCACATCTCCATATTGGATTACTTCTTCATCCTTTGATGTACTCGAACTTGACACTGAGATCTGCAAAGGTGTTACATTTATGCTTGGCTTATGAAGAGTATGACTTGAAGGTGTGCCAGATTCTAGTAAAGTTACTAGGGCTTGAATTGCTACTTATTCCTTTACCTTTGGTGTCAACTCTACCTCTTCAGGATTCTCGTATTCTACCACAATGCCTTGAATTTCACCTTGATCTTTTGTTGTAGGTGTAGATAAGTCTATCTAACCTATTTTGCTTTGTGCATCAGTAATGGCTTGAGTTTCCACTATATTCTTCTCAACTGTATCAACCTTATCTGATGTAGCTTTAGGTGTTTTATCCAAATGTTGTACATTAGTGAATTGAGGGATGAAATTAGGTGGTTCTTGTGTATTCATTTCTTCCCTTGTTATTTCAATCACTTGTTTCTAAAATTCATCTACACTTACCAAAACATGATTATCACATAGTTTTTCTTGTAGTGTAGACTGATCTAGTATCTTCTTGAGATCTTCCTCTGTAAGGGGATTGATGTTCTGAGTAGTTAGATTAGAAACATCCTTTACTGTGATTGTTTTAGTATTTTCACTTGTTACATGTGGAGGGCTGACATTAGCCAATTGTATATCTAGTACACTTTGTTCTTCTTGTTGCTCTGCCTCAGCTATTGCCTTTTCATCTTCTTTCATTTATATCCCTCCTTCAATAGTATCTTTATTCTTATCATCATCCTCATCATCTTACACCTCAACAGGCTCTTGTTCACCTTCCTTCATTATAGCAAGCCCATAAGTTACCTTCCACATTTGTGTGGACTTCTTAACTACATCTTCAATATTATTTTGCAAAATGTTGAAGGCTTTATATTTAGGTACAAACCTAACTACATATTTCTTCATAGCCTTAGCAATTTGTGCCTTACTTAGTTTAGGCATCACTTGTGCAAGTGAGGATTCCCTTATTTGACTTTCTAAGTTCAAACAATAGTGCCACTTCTGCTCAACTCTCTCATATAAGCTTTTTGGCATAGAGTTAGCAATTTCTAGTGGAGCTTTCTTAAAGTTTTCCATCATGGAATATATAGCTTCCTCCACTTGATTTTTCTCAACTTTACCAAGATTATCAAAATCAACATGTGAAAATCCTGACAAATATGCATTATTCTTAACATTTTCACATATATTTTCTAAATTAGACAAAAGATTGTGACTCACCACTTTGAATTGGGTATTGTCATCTAATTCTATTTTCTCCTCATCTGATTTAGCTTGTGCAACATATTTCCTCCTTGGCCTTTTCTAGACACGTCCTTCCTACTTGACTGGTTGGGCTTTCTCCTTGGTCCTTTGAGCAGTCACACATGCACTAGCCCTTGTAGTAGGTGTTGTAGGCTTGGCTTGGCTTGGTTTGATAGTCTTCTTAGCCCTTGTCATAGGTTATGCTTTGGCTTTCCTCTTCTTTTGTTTAGTGTGAGTAGGTGCTTCCTCGACATCTTCTTCCTTGGCACCCTTAGCAAATTCTATCTCCTCCTCTTCTTGATTTTCTCCCATTCCTTGTGTTAAAGCTAGTGGTGCTTGGATTTGAGAGTCTTCTTCCTCTTTATCCTCTTCATCCTCTTCTTCCTCATGCTTGACACCTTCACCAAACTTGGCTTTCAAATTCTTTACCAACTTATCTTTCTTATTTATAACAGAGGTTGTCTTGAGTTCCATAGTGATTTTAGACTTTGCCAATTCATAATTTCCAAACGCCTTGGCATTTTTGTCTACCTCTTCTGCAAGTTATGTAGTTATAGCTACATAGGCTTCATCCACATTTATTTCATATCCTAAGGGTCTCAACCATCTTACCCTTGGTGTAGCAACTTGAACAAAAGTGTAGTCGACATCCACTAGAAAAAAAAGAGTCATCATAATGCTTTTCTTCTAGTGGTACTGGTATTCTCAATCTTTTCTTCATTGATTTCTTAAAGTCTGTTGGTGTTTGAAAATGTTACCCGTTTCCAATTACCCTGATGAGAACAAAACATATCTAGGGGTAGCTAACTCCCATTTTCAACATGCCCATTAAGACACCAGGCCAACTATAAGGCATAACCCTTCTTCTTCTTCAGGCTCTGCAAAACCTAGGCGGGTACACCTGTAGATTCTTTATATGGTACCAGTTATCAAAACATACATTGAATCTAATATGAAGCAGATAAAACCCTTATTTCTCCTATTAACTCATGAAATAACATCAATCTACAGTAGCTAAATGCAGATCTAGGAACCTCATAAGCTGAGTGAGGGCATTCTATTATAGCTCTTCAACATGAAAAGGGAAAAGCATTGATTATTGATGTTGATGTTCAACAAATCCTCAAACATGCAACAAAACATAATGATCCTATCTCTGATCATTGCCTAATCCATTGGGCAATTTCATGAATCCAAAACATACATATGTGACATCAGGACATATTTTGTGTACCCAGACATCAGATCTATCTAATCACCTTGTGATTCAGACATCAATGTTCACTCAGATCTCATTGTCACAAAATATCCTTCTCAGCATAACCAGTAACCCTATCAAACACATTAAGCATTTACTTGGCACTTTGTTCCAACAGAAAAATATATCAGACATACAACCTGAATGGGACGAAAATTGATCTCAACTCTTCATTCCAAGACCACATAAGACTACAGATTACTGAGATAGGAGACAAGAACCAGAATGAAACTAAAGAAATGCTACTCATATGTATTCATTTTCTTTGAAAATATACATTTAGATGCATGAAATTAAAATATGAAACAACCTAATGTATCAGAACTATCTATATTATCTGCACTACTACTGTTCACATGAGAGAAATTGCTGAAGAATGGAGGTGGAATCACAGTATGGGAACACATCAAAACTAGATCCAAAAAACTTGATATCATAGTAGTGAGTGCTTTTTCTCCAAAGACTGGAACCCCTCAAATAGAAGAAAGAAAGAATAATATACCAAGGAGATGAATTCCTGGATTGAAACTAAAGACGACAAGTGTCCATTTGGAATCCCATCTTGTGCAACTGAAAACCTCTTTCATCTCTCTACCATTTGATCTGATTTTCTGTTTCATTATTACACTCTAACTGATTGGAAAATATCTCTGCCTAATGATGAAATCCTTTTGCATCTAAAATATCTGAAACCTTATGCAATTCTGGTGAAAATGTGATTCAACTAAGTGAATGCTATCAGAATTCGATCCAAACTGAAAATTTTACTGACCTTTAACCATATTCAGGTCATCATCATGACAAAAATCAAATCTGAACTTCCTGGTTTGAATATGGTTGCACTTCAGGTACCTGAAAGAAAACCTCCTATAGCTTGAGCCAGCTACTACCTGTGCAAAAACCAATCTAGAATTGGATAGTTTGTCTTCTCCCGATTCCGGCGATATATAACATCGCCTATTTTGCTTATCAGAAACCCACTGAAAATCATTTTAAAAATGACCCCTCTGGTATTAAAAACATGGTCTTTACATTTGATTTTTTTAAAAATTTATTTGAAAAAAAAAAAAAAAAAATAAAGTTCAAACTTTATAAAAAAAGCCATTTTGATTTTAAAAAACATCATGCACGTCTAGTTTGAAAATGAATAATAAAAAGAATTTTTTATTATTTTCAAATTTCTCTTCACCCCTCAGAAATTGGGGTCAAACTAACTTGACTAGCACCACGTGGCGCTCCCTGATTGGTCTCGATCTGCACCATCTGCCACATCATCACCTGACTGGGACCTGTGCTACGTGTCAAAAATTTGCTTCCCCACATTATTTATCTACTGTGCAACTCTTTTTGTGGGGAAGCGCTAGCCGTCGGATCTTGCCACATGGCAAAATTTGATGCTCCCATTTGAACTGCCCATATCGAACTGTGACCTCATTATTTGCAGGACCTACGGTGCCACGTGGCACCCAAGCGTATCCCCACATTTTTTAACTACCGTGCAACTCTTTTTGCAGGGATGCGCAGTTCGTCGATTCTGGCCACTTGTCATAATCGCGTTGCATCTGCCTTCGAACATGCCACATCAGTGTATGAGAAACTTTGATTAAAATTTGTGTTTTACTCGCGCCCGCTGGCTGACGTCATCCACGTTCAGGTTGGATAAGGAAGGGGGCCCTACCACACAGGCTTGGCTTTCCAAAAGCCTTTTCTTAATTCATTTAGCTTTCTGTCTAAAAAGGTATTTAAACTTTTAAAAGTTTCTCAATCGGGCGAATGTGGGATATTACTTTTCACCTCCCTGTGACTGCGATTTTTCTTTTTTTTCAGCGTGGCGTGAGCTTCTTCACATCTATGTGCGATTTCCTTTTGGATGCATGGGTTTTGCCCCTATACTTGGCGTGATCCTTTTGCTATTGTTCGTTACTAACGCCTCCCTTCTTCTCACTTAAATTATTGGTTTATCATGAAGACTCCATTCTTTATTGGCAATTTCTTCCATCAATGCGTGGGGTCTCTCCTTTTTAGCCTACATTTTTTCTTGCTTGGTTTTTTCTTTGCCTGCTATGTGGACTTCTCTAGATGATATCACAGGGTTCTTCTTGCTATTTTGAGTACGTGGGTCTATGACTTTGCATTGGCGTGATCTGCCTCTTCCTAATGCTGGATGCTTTGTCTTCTTGTACATGCCTACCCATGTTGGATGGCGTCCTCCACTGCAAAAATGTTACCTCTGTTTCAAAACGTGAGACTCCTTTCTTGAGTAGGCTTGGGCATTGCAACGTGAATCCTATTGAGACAACTATTGATCTTCTTCGACTTCACCTTAATTTCCACTCTCTACTCCAACAACCTCTCACATGCCGCATTCTTCACTGCAATCACCCCTAAAACGGTCCCTGCCATACCTAAAAGGCACGTCCTCTGTTCAAAACGTTGGATCTGCTCTAATATACTTGGGTCTCCTTTTCATGCGTGAGAATGGATTTTTAACATGCCTACCGCATGCTTTGTTTGCAGGTATCTTACTTTTTTTGTGTGGACTTCTAATATACTGGCTGCATGGTCTTTCATAGATGCGCCTTCTTTCAATGCAGGGGTGCGGACCTCGCCAAACTGCGGCATCAATCTCAAACAAGCTCCAATCTGACATAGCTCAAACACAAATGTGATTATCTGCCAATGGCTTTGCACTGCAAGGGGGGGGGGGGGGGGCGGGGGGGGGCGGGGTGCCATCACATTATTGGTCCTCATCCATAGACCCCTCTGTTCTATTCATATTGTGCCCTGCCAAAACACAGACTCTGCCCTTTTCCTATGGATGCTCCTTCCTCAGCGTGGAACTGGTTATGTGTTTGAAGTTGTCCCCTACCTTATGCTAAAAACATAGATGTCATCTATCTCAATGATATGAAATTCATTTCTTCAAGCTTTCATGACATATCATTTTATGTGGTTTCTTAAAAATAGAAGATTGGGAATCTTTTGAAAATGTTTTTAAACATTAATTCATTTTGAATATCAGCCCACTAAAGACACCCACTTCTCACATGCTTAAACTTGCTACCCATTCATCCCAGAAATATCTTAGGATTCAGAATGATAATAAGTAAATCATTGCCAATTTTATATGCAACCAAGAGCGTAACAACTTCTTCAAACACATATAATCCTTATCAGTTCTGATGAAATTAGTCAGACCCCAAAGTAGGTCCGGCTAAATTTTTTTCGTTTATGGACAATTGATCTGTAGACTGATCCATGGACCCTCTCGAATTGACTGGAATCAAATTTGATCACAAATTGATCGTTGAAAACACACTTATTCTGCTCTTTGAAAACTGTGACTTTCTGATGACAAGGCCTGTAGGCTGGTCTTAAAAACTAATTCAAACATCTGCCATAACTCTGAAACTCAAGATATATCATCTCTCTGATACGTTCAGCAGCCCTGTCAGATCTCGTCGTATGACGACATTGGGGTCAAAAGATATTCACTGTCAAAGTCACCTTCTCAGAATCACCTGCAAATAAACACGTCAGAAAGCAATAAATTGGGTTCGGAAAATTGTGCAAATGAGCACATGGGGAAATGAAAACTGGGACACTAGTTCTCTGTCATGAGGACATTATGGATATATGATTTGGGCTCATGACGAATACCTGGGCACAAATGGCGGACGTTCAAAGTAGGCTACTTAGAATTTTGCAACTAGGAACACTGACTGGAAAGTGATTTTGGCGAACGAAATTGACCTGGAAAAGTGTGAAGACGGATTCATCAAGACTTGAAAACTGGTACACTTACATTATTTTTAGTACAAAACATAGGGAAACAAACCATTCGATCTCACCTATCACGGATCAGGAGATATGATGTCATGTACAGGGGTTCCGATCAATCTGCAAATACTGACACTAGTAAAACTTTAGAAATTCCATTTGGAATCGCGTTTGGAAACTGGTCAACCGAATTTGTCAAGACTTGAAAATTGAAACATAAGAAGTCTCTGATGTCTACCATGCAACACAAAAGAAAATTTAGCATTTTAGTCAATTGGGTCAAAGTTATAGAACGTCAAACAAGGCTTCCCAGAAATGTGTGCAAAGTGCAAAAGCATGAAAATAGTGACTAACCAACTTTGAGGGGTTCAAAACATAGTCAAACGGACTCGAAATGACTCAAAATTTGGAACATAGGTTCTCGGGTATGGACACTAGACACTCCCAAAGTGGTGAATCACAAAACATTTATGGGTGTGAAATATTTAGATGCAAACACAACCTCCTGTCGCTGTTTGACACTTGGGGTAAAATGCAAATTTTAAAAATGCTTGAAACAGGACTTTGCCAAACAACTCAGAATGATGATTTATCTTCATAGAACAGGTAGACGCACTAAAAGTAGGGTGTTAGAAACATTAAATAGCATTTATGCGTTAACTCAACAGTGGGGTACATAGGCTTCACAAAGCATTTATAGGCTTGATTTTTCTCAATGGTGCTCAAAATGTGGGCTACAATTTTGAGCGCCAATAGTGGCTCTGTCTGGGGATGCATGCCCCTTGTGGGCATGGAAAGATTTTAGATCTCTGGAAGAAGCATACCACACACTTGAACAACAAAACTTTCTTGAATAGCTTTATTGAAAACATGAAACTACTCTACTATGTACAAACAGTGCCCTCGAACTTAGCAGAAACTTTTACCTCTGTCATATACTTGATTTTCATTCACATCTCCCTGAGGTAAACTGAAATTCTCATTATCATTTTTTTCACCCAACGTATCAACATTTACAATTAGCTCAATAGGAAAAACAAAACTATCATCATCTTCATAGTGCGTATAAAAATCAGACATACTTTCTTAATCTTGCCCACTATGAAAAAATGGATCAGCATGACCATAACAACTGATATCAAACTGAAACTGATCACTACTGATTGAATCATGGATTCTTTCAACTGGAAAAACAAAGTGCTCATATTCAACTTCATTCAACGAGTTACATGGAGCGGATTGTAACTCACCTTGCACCTCCATAAATGAAGATTATGTGAAATCTGATCGTTGCCTACTTGTAACCATGTTACTCTTTGAATCAAATTTATCCTTTGCTGAAACCTCTTCACATTTAAACAACTGATTAGTCACCAAAATTGAAAACTCATTCTAAAAGTATTGATCCAAACTATGTTGATCACTATCATCTTCTTCATCAAACTGAAAGTCAGAATACACCTTGAACTCATCTTCACAAAACTTATCAGTGCATGAAGAAAATCTATAAATGGATTGACAACACTCACTATTTTCCACTTCACCATATGAAACATCAAAACAATGTTCAGAAAGATCAACATGAAAAGAATCTGAAACAACATTAAAATTTCCTTCATTAACATTCTCTACATCCAGCAAATCGTCATGTGCAAAGACATTTGAGGATCTGTCACCTACACCTCCAAAATTTGATAAGGATTGTTCGGATTCCACCTCTTTTTCTACATCAAAATTTGGGGAATTGATTTGACTGAATGAGAAAGTATTATGGGAGAAAATATGAAGATCCTTAGAGATACTTACGTGCTTTTCAAACTCACGAGCCAACAAAATAGAGATTTCATCAGAACTCAAGAAGACTGCCTCACAAATCTTCTCATGGCTGTGATTGTCATCTGGACAACATGAAGAACTTACAACAAGAAGATCATTAGTGTAACAATCTAGAAAATCAGAATTATTACAACAATTATTTCGTATCATGGCAATCACTAGATCTATTTTTGTTACAACTTTCTTCAACTTTATATGTACTGTAACAAAATTTATCTTCTCTTTTATATCCATCTTTTTCATGCTGATTGCTGTTACCTGATTCATTAACATTTGAATCCACCTCTTCACACTCAGAAGACATATTGTCTTGCTCTACAGATTCATTATATTCATTGCTACCTTGGCTTTCAGCACATTCATTATTATTAGGAGATATTTCATGAAATCTATAATCACCACTTTCCATCTCCTCAATGAATTTTTCAGTCTGCAAAATTATTTGTAACCTTATAGGTGCTGGCCAACCGACTGAATCAGGTACCGGAACATCAAGGAAAATATTTGGCAAGGAAGATTCCTCAGGTCTACAATGAAAAGGCATCTTATTGATTATTGATTTAAGCCTTAAATAACATTGTTTGACACTTAGACCTTGAGTACTTCCTACTTGAATTCTTATAAGATTGACAATCCTTTTGTAGACCAGTCTATTCAACATAGAAATGTTATTACTCACAGTTTCTAAACTCTCAGAATTTGGCAAACTAATCTCAGATATGAGATCTGACTCCATGATAGAAAAAAATTTCTACCTCTTCCTTCTAGTGCTGAAAATCCCTTGATAGAGGCACTGATTCTAACATTTGATTTCCTTTAAAAGAAAATATGAAAACCAAAATACCTCAAGTGCTGATGCTGAACTTCGATCTGCTGATTTGGCATAGGTGCAAGACTGAAATTATTTCAAACCACTAATCAAACTTTGTAGAGCTGCCACCTCTTTGCAAGAGGAATAAAATAATCACTGCTGTGATCTACTTTTACACTTCAATTCTTTATAACAGCAGATTGCAAACAACACTATAAAACTTATCAAGAATTTAAAACTTCCTTTCCAAGATCTATCAACAGTCTCAGATCTGCCCATACAACTGAAAGTCCTTCAAGATTTTGCAATGAAATCAACTAGGAACAACTGATACAGAGATTTGAGAGTCACCACTCACACTTTGTGAGAAATAAAATACAATTAGTCACTTGACAAATCTGAACCAGACTTTCAATGTAGGAAAAACTTGCAGATCATTATTATCTTGGAAAGAAAATATACTTTATAAATGAATTCTTGACTCTGAAACTTTCTCAACAGTATTTGCAAAAAATGAACTAATTGAAGATAGACCTATGATAGTCATAGAACACAATTTTCATCCAATTTCAAAATGCTGTTGATTATGAATAAAGCTTAACTGGGGTGCATGATATTTGAGTAAGAGACTTGGAAAACACATCAGATAACCTACTACTGCAAATTCTTTATGCACTTCTTCTACTATATTGAATCTCTTCTTTTAAATTCTCAAGGTTTGTCTTAAATCTGATTCAATATAGTTCTCCAGCAGAGTCACCATTTTGTTGGTGTTTGAAAACGTTACCCATTTCCAATTACCCTGATGAGAACAAAACATATCTAGGGGCAGCTAAATCCCATTTTCAACATGCCCATTAAGACACCAGGACAACTATAAGGCATAACCCTTCTTCTTCTTCAAGCTCTGCAAAACCTGGGCGGGTACACCTGTAGATTCTTTATATGGTACCAGTTATCAAAGCATACAGTGAATCTAATATGAAGCAGATAAAACCCTTATTTCTCCTATTAACTCATGAAATAACATCAATCTACAATAGCTAAATGCAGATCTGGGAACCTCATAAGCTGAGTGAGGGCATTCTATTATAGCTCTTCAACATGAAAAGGGAAAAACATTGATTATTGATGTTGATGTTCAACAAATCCTCAAACATGCAACAAAACATAATGATCCTATCTCTAATTAGTGCCTAATCCATTGGGAAATTTCATGAATCCAAAACATACATCTGTGACATCAGGACATTTGTACCCAGACATTAGATCTATCGAATCACCTTGTGATTCAGACATCAATGTTCACTCAGATCTCATTGTCACAAAATATCCTTCTCAGCATAATCAGTAACCATGTCAAACACATTAAGCATTTACTTGTCACTTTGTTCCAACAGCAAAATATATCAGACATACAACCTAAAGGGGAAGCAAATTGATCTTAGCTCTTCATTCCAAGACCACATAAGACTACAGATTACAGAGACAGGAGATGAGAACTAGAATGAAACTAAAGAAATGCTACTCATTTGTATTCATTTTCTTTGAAAATATACATTTAGATGCATGAAATTAAAACATGAAACAACCTAATGTATCAGAACTATCTGTATTATCTGCACTACTACTGTTCACATGAGAGAAATTGCTGAAGAATGGAGGTGGAATCACAGTATGGGAACACATCAAAACTGGATCCAAAAAACTTGATATCACAGTAGTGAGTGCTTTTTCTCCAAAGATTGGAACCCCTCAAATGGAAGAAAGAAAGAATAATATAGCAAGGAGATGAATTCCCTAATTGAAACTGAAGACGACAAGTGTCCATTTGGAATCCCATCTTGTGCAACTGAAAATCTCTTTCATCTCTCTACGATTTGATCTAATTTTCTGTTTCATCATTACACTCTAACTGATTGGAAAATATCTCTGCCTAATGATGAAATCCTTTTGCATCTAAAATATCTGAAATCTTATGCAATTCTGGTGAAAATGTGATTCAACTAAGTGAATGCTATCAGAATTCAACCCAAACTAAAAATTTTACTGACCTTTAACCATATTCAGGTCATCATCATGACAAAAATCAAATCTCAACTTCCTGGTCTGAATATGGTTGCACTTCAAGTACCTAAAAGAAAATCTCCTATAGCTTGATCCAACTACTACCTATGCAAAAACTAACTTCGAAATCAGATAGTTCGTCTTCTCCTGATTCCGACGATATATAACATCGCCTATTTTTCTTATCAAAAACCCATTGAAAATCATTTTAAAAATGACCCCTCTGGTATAAAAAACATGGTCTTTACATTTGATTTTTTTAAAAATTTATTTGAAAAATAAAAAAAAAAACTAAAGTTCAAACTTTATAAAAAAAAGCCTTTTTGATTTTAAAAAACATCATGCACGTCCAGTTTGAAAATGAATAATAAAAAGAATTTTTTATTATTTTCAAATTTCTCTTCACCCCTCAGAAATCGAGGTCAAATTGACTTGACCAACGCCACGTGGTGCTCCTTGATTGGTCTGGATCTACACCATCTGTCGCATCATCACCTGACTGGGACCTGCGCTACGTGTCGAAAATCTGCTTCCCCGCATTATTTATCTACTGCGCAACTCTTTTTGTAAGGAAGTGCCAGCCGTCAAATCTTGCCACGTGGCAAAATCTAATGCTCCCATTTGAACTACCCATATCAAACTGTGACCTCATTATTCGCAGGACCTACGGTGCCATGTGGCGCCCAAGCGCATCCTCACATTTTTTAACTACTGCGCAACTCTTTTTGCGAGGATGCGCAGTTCGTCGATTCTAGCCACTTGTCATAATCGCGTTGCATCTGCCTTCGAACATGCCACATCAACGTATGAG
The DNA here is from genome assembly GCA_028749045.1 of Cupressus sempervirens. Lineage (NCBI taxonomy): Eukaryota > Viridiplantae > Streptophyta > Pinopsida > Cupressales > Cupressaceae > Cupressus > Cupressus sempervirens. The sequence continues at coordinate 210,410,128 of CM053792.1, forward strand.
CAACTTTGATTAAAATTTGTGCTTTACCTGTGCCCGTTGGCTGACATCATCCATGTTCAAGTCGGATAAGGAGGGGGGCCCTACCACACGGGCTTGGCTTTCCAAAAGCCTTTTCTTAATTCATTTAGCTTTCTGTCTAAAAAGGTATTTAAAGTTTTAAAAGTTTCTCAATCGGGCGAATGTGGGATATTACTTTTCACCTCCCTATGACTGTGATTTTTCTTTTTTGTTAGCGTGGCGTGAGCTTCTTCACATCTATGTGCGATTTCCTTTTGGATGCATGGGTTTTGCCCCTATACTTGGTGTGATCCTTTTGTTGTTGTTCGTTACTAACGCCTCCCTTCTTCTGGCTTAAATTACTAGTTTATCACGAAGACTCCATTCTTTATTGGCGGCTTCTTCCATCATTGCGTGGGGTCTCTCCTTTTTAGCTTTCATTTTTTCTTGCTTGGTTGTTTCTTTGCTTGCTGCGTGGACTTCTCTGGATGATATCATAGGGTTCTTCTTTCTATTTTGAGTACGTGGGTCTGTGACTTTGCATTGGCGTGATCTGCTTCTTCCTAACGCTAGATGCTTTGTCTTCTTGTACATGCCTGCCCACGTTGGATGGCATCCTCCACTGCAAAAATGTTTCCTCTATTTCAAAACGTGAGACTCCTTTCTTGAGCAGGCTTGGGCATTGCAACGTGAATCCTATTGAGACAACTATTGATCTTCTTCGACTTCACCTTAATTTCCACTCTTTGCTCCAACAACCTCTCGCATGCCGCATTCTTCACTGCAATCACCCCTAAAATGGTCCTTGCCATACCTAAAAGGCACGTCCTCTATTCAAAACACTGGATCTGCTCTAATATACTTGGGTCTCCTTTTCATGCGTGAGAATGGATTTTTAACATTCCTACTGCATGCTTTATTTGTAGGTATCTTACTTTTGTTTGTGTGGACTTCTAATATACTGGCTGCATGGTCTTTCATAGATGCGCCTTCTTTCAATGTAGGGGTGCAGACCTTTCCAAACTGTGGCATCAATCTCAAACAAGCTCCAATCTGACATAGCTCAAACACAAATGTGATGATCTTCCAATGGCGTTGCACTGCAAAGGCGGGGGCGGGGGGGGGGGGGGGGGGGGGGGGGGCGCCATCAAATTACTGGTCCTCATCCATAGACCCCTCTGTTCTATTCATATTGTGCCTTGCCAAAACAAAAACTCTGCCCTTTTCCTATGGATGCTCCTTCCTCACGTGGAACTGGTTATGTGTTTGAAGTTGTCCCCTGCCTTATGCTAAAAACATAGATGTCATCTATCTCAATGATATGAAATTCATTTCTTCAAGCTTTCATGACATATCATTTTATGTGGTTTCTTAAAAATAGAAGATTGGGAATCTTTTGAAAATGTTTTTAAACATTAATTCATTTTGAATATCAGCCCACTAAAGACACCCACTTCTCACGTGCTTAAACTTGGTACCCATTCATCCCAGAAATATCTTAGGATCCATAATGATAATAAGTAAATCATTGCCAATTTTATATGCAACCAAGAGCGTAACAACTTCTTCAAACACATATAATCCTTATCAGTTCTGATGAAATCAGTCGGACCCAAAGTGGGTCCGGCTAAATTTTTTTTCGTTTACGGACAATTGATCTGTAGACTGATCCACGGACCCTCTCGAATTGACTAGAATCAAATTTGATCACAAATTGATCATTGAAAACACACTTATTCTGCTCTTTGAAAACTGTGACTTTCTGATGACAAGGCCTATAGGTTGGTCTTAAAAACTAATTCAAACATCTGCCATAACTCTGAAACTCAAGATATATCATCTCTCTGACACGTTCAACAGCCCTGTCAGATCTCGTCGTATGACGACATTGGGGTCAAAAGATATTCACTGTCAAAGTCACCTTCTCAGAATCACCTGCAGATAAACACATCAGAAAGCAATAAACTGGGTTTGGAAAACTATACAAATGAGCACATGGGGAAACGGAAAATGGGACACTAGTTCTCTGTCATGAGGACATTATGGATCTATGATTTGGGCTCATGATGAATAACTGGGTGCAAATGGCGGACGTTCAAAGTAGGCTACTCAGAATTTTGCAACTAGGAACACTGACTGAAAAGTGATTTTGGCGAACGAAATTGACTTGGAAACGTGTGAAGATGGATTCATCAAGACTTGAAAACTGGCACACTTACAATATTTTTAGTATAGAACATAGGGAAATAAACCATTCAATCTCACCTATCATTGATCACGAGATATGACATCATGTACAAGGGTTCCGATCAATCTGCAAATACTGACACCAGTAAAACTTTAGAAATTCCATTTGGAATCGCGTTTGAAAACTGGTCAACCGGATTCGTCAAGACTTGAAAATTGAAACATAGGAAGTCTCTAACGTCTACCATGCAACGCAAAAGGAACTTTAGCATTTTAGTAAACTAGGTCAAAGTTATAGCACGTCAAACAAGGCTTCCCAAAAATGTGTACAAAGTGGAAAAGCATGAAAATAGTGACTGACCAACTTTGAGGGGTTCAAAACCTAGTCAAATGAACTCGAAATGACTCAAAATCTGGAACATAGGTTCTCGGGTATGGACACTAGACACTCTTAAAGTGGTGAATCAAAAAACATTCATGGGTGCAAAATATTTAGATGCAAACACAATCTCCTGTCGCTGTTTGACACTTGGGGTAAAATGCAAATTTTAAAAATGCTTGAAACAGGACTTCGCCAAACAGGTCAGAATGATGATTTATCTTCATAGAATAGGTAGACACACTAAAATTAGGGCGTTAGAAACATTAAACACCATTTATGCGTTAACTCAACAACGGGGTATATAGGCTTCACAAAGCATTTATAGGCCTGATTTTTCTCAATGGTGCTCAAAATGTGGGCTACAATTTTGAGCGCCAAAAAATTCTTCAAAGTAGCTTGTCATCACAGACTCAAAATTATCACCTAATTGTTCAATGAATTCACCAATCTACACTACTATTGACTTGTTTTTTTTCCAACCAACTAAGCCAAATGTAGGAAAAGTTTTTTGAACATTAAAGAAAATGTATATCAATATAGAACCAAATTTATATTGAGCACTCTTTGACTTTCTAATTGCTGCTAGGTTCTTAATTAATTTCTGTAGCTATAGTTTTGCAAGATCATATGTGCGATCTTTCTTGACAATCTTATAACCAACATCCATTGCAATATAGGGCACACTATTTAATCTACTGGATTGGTAAAACTTGTGTGAAATAACCTTGACTGCAAAGTCTAACTATGGATCTATAATTGTATCAATTGTCATGCCTCTCTTATTCAACACAGCTCCTAAATTCTTCTCAATAACCTCTTTTGAATCACTCCTCAATGTCTTAGGCCGATCTAGGGTTGGATATTCTACAACCCTATGGATTATTTTCTTGGTTATCTTGATAGGTCCATTATCTAGCCATAGTGAACTATCATGTATTTTGCTCAATACTATCCTAATCCATTATGTTTTGAACACATTTGGGAAATCTAGGGCTCCTGTTAACCCTTTCTTCTCTATGATTTTGAATTCTTCCCTCAGTACACCATTATCACACAGTCTATCATATGCTTGCCTAATCTCCATATCACCAATGCTACCAATTTTATAGTTATAGCATTTCCTTACATCTTGAACCATTAAAACATTCAATGGTATCATGGATAATGCACTGGAGGGGTCTTGTTTGTAGGAAATGTTAGGAATGGCTTTGAATACCAGTTGCTTAACCTCATTACTAACCATTTGAACATTCAAAACCTCCTTACCCTCTACATTATTTTAACTAGATACCATTATGTGAAACTAGGGTTTTCTAAAAATATAAACAATGTAACTTGGCACTTGGTAAATACCTTGCAAGATTCGACAAAATGGTGTTGAATCACTACATAAATCTTTTGCAATGGCTTCAGATGAATTTCTAGATCACCTCTTTCTCTCCTTGCTCTTTCTCTATTTCAAAATGATGAAAAATGAGTTGAAATCAATCAAATACCCTTTTGAAACCCTACAATCAATGCTAAGTGCTTACATAACTATAAGCTCAACATCAACCAATTTTAGGCTCACTCAACATCCATTAACATTTGATTCACTCGGCAACTATTATGAGCTCAACATCAACTAGCCCGTCTGTTAGGTCAACATCCTCTTGCATTTCACTCGACACATACATGAAACTTTTTATGCTCGGCAACAACATGAAAAACTTAAAGATTTTTCTTGGATTCCTAATAACATCTTGCATCTTTAATCATGCTGATATAATCTTTTTAGTACTAAATCCTTTGGAACTAATGTATGATATAACCTTTGAATATCAATCCCACATACCTCTTGATTGCTTAGTTTGATGAGGTGTGATCACTTGACCCATTGGGTGAAGTGATCCCTTCTCCATTTGATGTGCTACAATCATCTTTTTTTTTTCCATGTCTTGCTCATTTCATTTCTGACATTTTCAACATCTGCCTTGCCTTTGATTTTGTCAAACTCACAACTTGGTGCCTTTGACCTTGTTGGGAAATATTTGTTGATGTGACCAGTCTTCAAATAGCTAAAACATGTGGTTTGAATCAACCACCTCTTGTAGTCACCTCAGAAGTGTTTTCTAATACAATTCTTAGGAACATGTCCATATTCTTGACAATAATGACAGCTATATCTTGTATTATAATCCTAGATTTAAGAGTTTTTATTGTTCCTTACCTTTGTTTGATTGTTTGATGACCACATGGGTTTGGATCTGCACTCAAAATCTCTATATCCATACTTCTGATAGTTGTAACAATATTCTTCAAATCTTTGTGTGTGCTTGGTTTTGCATTCATGTGCATGATGTCCTTGTTTGTTGAACTTGTGATAGTGAACCATGTTCTTGTGCTTGACATTCTAATTTACAATCTTGCTCCTGCACACATTAGCAGTATGTCCTTTCTTACCACAATTATAAAAATTATGTTTGGAATTCTTACCTTTGTTGCTCCTTTCTTCAACACTTGTGGATGACTCTCCTTCTTCAGTACTTGTGTATCCCAGTCCAGAAGTATCATTATTGGATCTAGGAGATCTCAATAATTGCTCAAAGTATTTGATGGCTTTAGTTGGTTTATTGAAACTTTTAGAAAATTTATTTTCCCTTTTTAGGTCACTTTGTAATTTCTCATTCTACAACTTCAATGGTGTTATCTCAATGTCCTTGACATTTAGCTCATATCTGGCATTCATCATTTGACTTGGAGTATCTAATTGCATGTTGAAATCTTGGTTAGTTATGATGATTTCTCTTCCAATTTTTTGGCTAAGACTCTTTTGTCTTCTTCAATCATGGCTTTATCTTCCATAGCTTTCTTCCTCTGTTCAGTCATCTCACATAGTAGTATGGCTTGTGATTCTTGCTCTAACTTGAGATTTCTGATTTCCTCAGCTTGGGCTCTATTCTTTTCCATTAGCTCTGCAATTGCTACACATAAAATTCATTTGATTCTCCATCAGCAAATATCTTAGCAGTGTCTATTTCTTTGTATTGTGTGTCATTCTCTCCAATAACAATTTCCTTGCTTCTCTTTTAAAGATTTTTTTAATTCTTCTCTTACTTCATTCAATTGATGTAGAATGTGTTGTATTTCAATTCCATGATTCTCAATAATATTTCCCAACTTGTAAATTTCCATTTCCAAGATCTTTACTCAAAGCTACAAAGCTTATTTTTTAGAGAACAAGGCTCTGATACCAATTGTTGGAATTACAATAGGAAAGGTAAACTTTTTTTTTCAGGGGGGGGGGGGGGGGTGTGAATTAGTAGTTTAAACTGTGACCCATAAAAAATTTCACCACACATCCATCTCATATATTCACTAAGTAAACCAAAATAACATGTAAAGCATATACATCTAAATCATGTAGACATATAAACATTCACACACATTTATGACACCAGATATGATTACCTAGAAACCCTCCAATAAGAAGGTAAAACTGGGGTGGGGATAACACCCACAAATCTTCACTACTACAGTAATAAACTATATCCAATGGAGGTTTGTACAATGTTTTGATCATGAGACATGATCTTCCCTATGAAAGGTCTACCCTATTAAAGACTTACAAAGATTGTTAGGTCTTACCCTATTAAAGGATTTCAACACCCTGTTAGAAGTGTGCCTTGCTAAAGGACTTTAACTCATAATTAATTAAATACATTGTTAGAGGATTTCAATATAGCCTATTACGACTACTCTGTTAAGAGATTTGATTGATTCACTTGCTAGAATGATTCAACAATGATCACATGGTTAGCACTTGATTGCTTGATGATAGATCAACTCTAAATTGATGTATTCTTGATCCTTCTTGATCAAATGTCTCTTTGCTATATGCTGTTCCCTTCCTCTATTCTCCTTTAACTTATTCTACAATACAATCTTAGATTACAACACCTTAGCCACCATGAATGCTCTATTTGCACATGAAAATTTCTCTATTTTCTCCTTCATACACCTTGTTTATGCTCTAGAGAGTTTAGGGTTTGTCCTCCTTAACAAGACATAAGTGACTTAGGGTTAGGTATGAATCAACGGTTGTGATTCATCTATTTTTATCCTTAAAACTTCCCTTTTTTTGATTGGCTTCTTGCATTGGGAATCCAACTTAAGATTCATCCTTACCTCCAAAATATCATAATTCATCTTAAAGTCAGCTCAAAAATGGTTCACATAGTAGTTTATGCCTTTATGAAAAACTATGTCAAAATTGTCTTACTTGGCATCTAAAGTCTCTGATGCTCAACATATACTATCTTCTATACTAAGACCTAATATCTGTATCACTCAACATGCACTGCTAACTCGACTCCTAAATCACTTAGTATACACTATCTTCTTGACATTTGAGTGACTCGGCATATGAGTGACTCAATACTCACTATGGACTCGACATGCTCTATAATATACATGTTGTGCTTAGCATATACTACTTGTTCAACATGAACTAAGTAAATGACTTAAGTATGTAGACACTCACTTGTCAAAACCAATCCTAGATCAACAATCAGTGACATTGAAATTGAAAGTAAGATTCTTAGAATTCTTCTACCATCTATGCTATATAATTTTCTAAAATTCAAGAAGTAAGAGCTATGCTTGGTAATGATTCAACATTTGATGGTTTAGTTGGTTGGTTGACTACTTTTGAGTCAAGTAATTATGATAACAACATGGTTTCACTTGGAAATGCTTTAAAGTCTTCACTAACCATTGGTAATTCAAAGAATGAGAAGAAATGTAAAGGGGAAAGTGAATCTAGATGAAATTGAAGCATTTCTTGTAAGAAGGTTATCAAGAGGCAAAGGTAAATCCAAAGGTAAACTACCCTTGATTTGTTTTAAGTGCAATGAAGTTGGTCATTTTTTTGTTAAATATCCTAATAGAAGAAAGAGTGACAAAAATGACAAGAAAGATCACAAGTATAGGAAGAATAAGGACTATAAATAACAATGAAAGAAAACATGTTACATTGTTGAAGAAGAGCACATCGACTCCAACACCGATGATGAGAAATAAGTAGTTGAGATGGTTTATGTTGCTATCAAGGTATATCCCAATGGATATAGGTATGAGACTAAAATTATCCTTACTTTACATGTTGGCAATAATGATACTTGGATTATAGATAATGGATGATCACATCACATGACTGGTGACATAAGTAAGTTTGATAAATTTGAAGAGATTGATGATGGTGGAATTGTTAAGTTAGGTAATGATGTGCCCGGTAAAAGGAAGAGGATCATTAATGTTAAATGGTAAAATTATATGTGATGATGCTTATTAGGAACAAGGACTAAACAATAATATTTTGAGTTTCTTAGTTTAATAATTTAGGTCACAAGCTGGAGTTTTAGAATAAAGAAGTCAAGATCTTTGATGATGAAGGAAATCTAACTAGAACTAGGATGGAAACTAAAGTTAATTTATTTTATCTTGATCCTACTATTGAGACATGATTTATTCCTAAAGTTGAGGATGTATGGTTGTGGCATAAGAGGTTGTGTCATGTAAATATTGAGAATATGGTGAAGGTTAGTAGAAAGAAAAGAGTCAGAGGCTTACCGAATCTACAAAAACTTGAGAATGCTACATGCAAAGAATTTCACCTCTATAAGATGACAAAGTCAATCTTTTCAAGAAAGGAATATAGTTCTAATGATATTCTAAAATTAGGGAATACTAATCTATATATACCAATGGGTATAAAAATTTATGGTGATAAATATTTCATCTTGTTTGTTGATCACTATTCTAGAATGATGATTATCATGCTTATGAAATTGAAATCACATGATTTTGATATGTTCAAATGGTATAAGGATAGGGTTGAGAAAGAAACTAGTAAACCATTTAAATGTTTGAGATCTGATAAAGGTGGTGATTTTATGTCTATTGAATTCACTAACTTTTGTGCTAAACATGGTATTAAGAGACAATTATCTACATTGAGGACACCGCAAAAAAAATGGATGATAGAAAAATCACACGTGGTGGAGCTTTGTTTTTAGGAGAAATATTGATTACATGGTTAAAAAAGAAAGAAAGCTACATTTCACAATCTATTGCTAAAGTTGAATATGTCAGTGTTGCAAATAATTGTTTAAATATCATCTAGATTAAGAAAATGTTGGAAGGTATGTAATAAGAGATAATAGATCCTATTACTATTTATAGTGATAACAATAGTACAATAAATATATCAAAGAATCTTGTGATGCATGCAAAGACAAAATATATATCAATCAAATATCACTACTTGAGGGAGCAAGTATAAGAGAAACAAGTTGGGCTTGAATATGTGAAGTCTAAAGAGGAAATTGTAGACATGTTTACTAAGCCACTACCTAAGGATGCTTTTGAGTATCTAAGAGGTAAACTGTGGGTCCTTTCCCTATCCAAAATCCACTAAGTAAAGATGCATGTTGCAATAATTCATGGATGAAAAGATATATCTTTGTGGACTTGATGCAATAGTTCATTCTTTAAGAGTTATTTCTTGAAGTTGTGAGAATGGTTGTGATGAAACTGATGTAAAAAGTACATGCAAGGTACAAGGATAACTACAAGGTTTTATAAGTTTTAGATTGGGACTTATAGTTACCTTTGACATTGCTGTCAAAGGGGGAGTGAATAATTAAAGATTGATTATTGGCTATTGTCAAAGGGGGAGAGTATGAATAAAAAAAGAGGAGTTATATAATCTGAAGAGAAAGACTAAGTGTGGAGAGAATATGGAAAGGGAGTAATTGAATGAGAAATATTATTCTCAAGGAAGATGAAGATTACGTAAATGATGATATTGCTGAACAAAAGAATATCATATTCTAAGGGGAAGAAATGTTGAATATTTTTATTGCTAAAGATACAGACTGAGTATACCTAATGATGAAATCTATTGTAGAGAACTTGAATGAAGTCAGAGAGCTGAAAAGTTGTATTTTTGTAAATGCATATAGATTTTATTATCCTATGTTATGTTTTGTATTGTAAAATCATATGTTTATGTGTTTCCATCAATGCCAAAGGGGAGAATTTTTAGCCCTAACTAATAATTCTATGAATGTATGTAAAAGAGTCATATCAATTGTTATGTTATCATTGATGTCAAGTCTTCATTGGCTATACATTATGCTAATTCAGTAGAATTCCATGTCATTTGATTGATGAAGAGAATTTGAAGAAAGTATGTGGATGCATTAGAGTATTGAGTTGTATGGTATTCAATAGAAACTTGAGTGAGTTGGACAGTAATAATGTAATGTTAATTTGATTGTTTTACAATCATGTAATATTGTAATCTAATAACCTATACAAGGTACATTGAGTAACAAGGTAAAAGAAGGAAGACAATGTTCACCGAGTGACTACACTTGTCATAAAGAAGTTTGCAAAATATGTTAGAGATTTGTGCTAACCAAGTAAGTTTAGTGTTAATTGAGTGTTGTATCACTAGAGTGAAATGTAATGTTCATCTATTATGAGTTGGAAGAAGAAGTAAATAAAGATGGAATATGAGGAAAACTTTTGGTGAAAATAAAGAATGTTTTTGAAGTTTGAAGGAAAAAGTCAATGTTTGTTACAAGATCTACACCTAGAAAAATACAATGAAGAACTGATGATGGAGATTGAAGAAGGATAAGGATGAGCATAAAGTTATATAAAAATAATATTTTCTAAGTGACTAAGTAAATTGAATATGAGATCTAGATATGTGTTTATGGAACAAAATATGAAAGAATCTGGAAGGAAAGAGATTACTATTTAAGGAGATGACTAAGCAAATTTTTGGTTGTTGATCATTGGTAGAATTGTTGGAGAAAGAAGATCAAAGTGAAATTTTTTTGAAGCTAAAAGAAGAAAGGTGAACTGAGTGGAGCAGAAAGAAGATCAAGTAGACTTAAGTGCAAAGTAAAAGAGTGAAGCTGTGAATCATGCAAAAGGAAGAGATCATAAAGAGACAAAGTAGAACAAAGATTTGAACAACTAAGGTAGTGCTAAACCCAAATAAATCATTTGAAATATTAATTTCTTAAAATTATAGCATAAATAAAAAATATCTTAATCAAGTGGACCTAACAAGTCTGTGAAATCCTATATGGTAACATCGATAAATGATGTTTGTAAGCCCTTTAGAGTAGACCACTCTTTAGAGATGATCAAAGATTGATAAGGTCTCAATGATATTTTGGTTAAAATACTCTAACTAGGTCACATTAATAATATGTATGTAAACCTTTAACAAGGTTGGATCCTAGCAAAGATCATTGTATAAGAGTGAAATTATTTGCATTGTCAGTCCCAAATGATTTTTCCTTTATAGGGTTTCCATGTTAAATCATAGTGTTAATTGTGTAAATGTTGCCATGTTGAAAGTTTATTTTCATGATATTTACTTTATACTACAATTGGTAACAACTAGGTAAGAATAAGGAAATGCTAAGTTATATTACTGATACTTGGTAAGAACAAAAACAATGAGATAATAGTTTGAAGTAAATTGGTTATAAGAGTTAATTATGAAGTTGAATAAGATCACCAAGTTATTTCTATTGAAGTTTATGAAGTTTTATTTGTACTAAAGTGTTTGAAGGGACTATAAGATAACTGGATATAACTGATTCACCCCCCCTCTCAGTTATGTAACACCCAAGGAGAGAACCACCCCAACATTGCAATGACCCATATAATTTATTAACACCCCCAACACCCAATTGATCCAGGGTTACATTTTCCTGATCCATCAAAGTTATCTTTTATCTAATCCTTTGGAGGGAGCTTCCATCTGTGATTGACTTTGACAATAGCTTTAGGAAAGAGAGAATTAAATATTTTACAAATAGATTCATAATGCTAAAGGGGAGAGGACTTAGTAACCATGGAATTATAAAGAATGTCTCTCTCAATTTTATAGAAGACCACCTTTTGGATAATGATTTTATTTCTAAAAAATTCATTATTGTGCTCTTTCTAGCTCCCCCAAAGAACATGAGGGAGAGAAGGACCATAATCTATTGGCTTCCCTTGCCAAAGTGGTAGAGGTCCACTAAGTGAAGCAAAATTCAATAGAGCTAGGAAATATCCAATTAATATTAACTCTATTAAAGAAGAGGGACCAGGCCTCATGAGCATAGGGACAATACGTTGAAACATGGTTGACTAACTCCTCATTATTCATACATAAATAACATTTTTTAGGAAAACACAATTATTTTCTATAAAAATAAGAAAGAGTAAGAATTTTGTTTTGGAGAAGAATCCAAAAAAGATCACTAGAAGAGGTAACGAGGTTGTAGGTAGAGGAAGCAAAAAATCCCCTAGAGGAAGTAACTCCCCAAATTATCTCATTCTAACATCTAGGAAAATGGAAAAAGGTTAACATGGTTCATGATAGAAAAAAAGGAGGATGGAGAGATAAAATTAGTCCACCAAGAGTCATCCTAGTAATCAAGAACATAAGTACCAAATTTGTCCATACAAGACCTTTTCAAAGAAACCGACTTAGGCTTGTTTGCAAGCCTCCCTCCAAGAAACCAATCATCTTCCCAAAAATTTATGAGATTACCATTACCAAATTTTCACCTCATATACAAAGAAGAAATACTTATTGCCCTAATAATGTTGTTCCAAATAGTAGATCCTATAAAATTTGGCTAGATAAAATAAAATTCTAGATGGAATGCCCTTGAATTAAATATTTAGATTAAAGGAAGTCTCTTCTTAAATTTCACCCCCAACCAAAGGAAGTGCTTCTAAATTCTATCAATAGTGTTAGTGTATTTAGAAGGTATTTCATGCAAGGTAGGATGGGGAATGACTCAAATAACCATTCTCTAAATAGCCTGCTAAAGTAACACATGGAAGCACAACACAAAGAGAATAGAAGAAATAATGAACTATGTTATAATGCATATTTATTGTGACAATATCCTTATAATGCGAAAGGCATAAGGACTACCTAGTTGACTAACTCCTCATTTTTCATACATAAATAATATCTATTAGGAAAACATAGGTCTCTTCTATACAAATTATCAATAGTAAGGATTTTGTTTTGAAGAAGAATACAAAAAAATATGTTCACGTTAAGAGTAAGACTAGTGAACCAAGCTTTGGCCCAACAAGGAGGAGGCTTACTAGAAGAGGTAATTAAGTTGTAGGTAGAGGAATTAAAGAAGCACCTAAAAGAAAGAACTCCCCATATCATCTCATTCTGACACCTAGGAAAAAGAACTGCAAATTTAACATGATTCATGATAGAAAAAAAGAGGATAGAGAAATAAAATTAGCCCACTAAGAGTCATATTAGTAATCAACAAGATAAGTTCCAAATATGTCCACACAAGACCTCTTCCAAGAAACCAACTTAGCATTGTTTGCAAGACTTCCTCTATCAATTAAACCATCTTTTTAAAACTTTACAAGACTACCATTACCAATTTTCCACCTCATGTCTAAATAAACAATACTTCTAGCCTTAAGAATGTTGTTCCAAATAGTAGACCCTAGAAAATTTGGTCAGATAAATTAAACTCCTGGATGGAATTCCCCTGAATCAAATATTTAGAATTTAAGATTTCATTCCACTCACCAACACCCTTATATATTCTCCAAACTTCCTTGGCTAGGAGGAATTGGTTAAAGACCTCTATTCTTTTGAGACCAAACCCCCCTTGTTTTAGGAAACATACCTTTTCCTAAGAGATAAGAGGAAGTCTCTTCTTAACTTGCACCCTCAACCAAAGGAAGTGCTACTGAATTCTATCAATAGTATTAGTATATTTAGAATGGATCTTATACAAGGTAGGATGGGCAATGACTCAAAAGGTTAACTCTCCAAACACCTTGCTATAGTTACACATAGAAGCACACCACAAAGAGAATAGAAAAACCAATGAAATATGTTTTAATGCAGATTTATTGAGACAATATCCTTACAAGAGATAAGGCCTACCTAGTTGCATCCATTTACAAGAGATATATAATTAACTAGATTGAAATATTTGCAATTAAAAATGTTATTTTTCTACTAAGATACTATTATCTCCCTACATGCTAGCTCACAAACATATAGCCATTAGGACACTCAAGTTGGTTAACAAATGCAAATTATTACAAAATATAAGTCTCACCCCAAATAAAATTCAATGACCAAACAACTAAGCCAAAAAGAATATATGAGCATAAGGGTAGGTCCACACATGATACAAGAAGGTGTCTCAAAAGCCATAGGATGTTTCCTAACCATCTTAACTTAGCCAAAGAAAATTACTACACATTACTCAATATGCCAACAAAGAACAAACCTCAAGAAAAGATGAAGGATGACTTCCACATGAAGTATAATCAAGTTTTGTTAAAATAGGAAAAGTATCCACGATAGGTCTTTTGATCTCTAAGACAAGTTCTCTAGTAGTGTCCAACACTTAATCATTTTCTATAGAGTTGGTCAGTCATCACTGAGATCGAGCCACCTAATGAAGGCTGAGTATTCATGGACTTGTTTATATTTTAGTACAAGCTAAGAAAGTCTAAGGTTGTCAAGCACTCCAGTACAGACTGAGTCATAGTATATACTAAGTAAATATAGTGATGCCAAGAAAAGAAAAGACAATATATGTTGAGTGAGTTAGTTACTATTGAGCATACAAAGGATAAGGGACATCATGAATATTAGTTATGACTAAGCATCGAGATATTCAAGTGCCAAATAAACTAGTTTTGACATATGTATTTGTGATGACATAAACACTTATGCAAACCATTTTTGGATGAATTCTATGTTATATTTTTGGATTATGGAGATAACAAAGGAGGTCGTAAGTGTACCTTTTGTTAGAGGACATCAATCCCTAGGAAAGTAGAGTAACCAATTAGAAAATTGGAAGAATTAGGTAGCAAAAGGGAGAACTCTGGATCGTTGATCATGATCTAGAACCTTCTCTAGTTGTCTATTTAAGAAGGGATCAAGCCCTAAATCAATGTGGATGATCTTGTATGTGTGAGAAGGTCAATTAGAGAGTAAAGGAAGGCTATGTTTGATGATCAAAATAAGAGATCAGACAGAGAAACCTAGCAATGAAGGGGAGAACAAAGTGTATCAGATTAGGATATCAAATCAGTCAAGGAAAGTGAAGATCTATAATCTAGCACAAATTTATAACTGAAGGATCATGTACTAAGACATTCCAACAATTGGATCGGGGTAAATCTCTTAACTGAGTGGTTTTAATAGACCTACTTAAATCTACTAACAAAGTGCTTACTTAGTTGCAATTTTAAATTATTTAATCAAGGTAGACTAAATAAGTCTTGTAAGCTCCTAATAGGGAATACCCCTCATAGGGTATATCACTAGAAGTGATCAAACATTGTAGCCTTAGCAGACACACTTTATTGTTGTAGCAATGAAGATTTGCGAGTGTCATCCCCACCCCAGTTTTATCTTCACCTTGGAGGGTTTCTGCGTAGCCAAATTTTGTGTGTTATGTGTTTACATTTATTTTTATGTTGATGAATGTGATGCATACTTAGATCTATTTCAGTTTTATAGTTTATGATTATATGGTATACGATCTAGATGTGAGATGAGAAAATGGTGAATGTACTTATTTTGTTTCATTAGATCCTAATTCACCCCCCCAATATCTTACTTTCCTATTAAGACTTCCAACAAGGTCCACATTAAGCAACTAAATTTGTAGAAGAAACAAACAAAAACAACAAAGTTTGCCCCACAAACAAAAGATTGGAATAAAAATAAAGGATTTTTTTTTGGTTGATACAATATTTTTTAATAACCCAAGATGCTCTAGCATTAAACACATGGGGTAACTAAAGAATGATGTAGACATCAAGAATCATAAAAATCCATCTTAGCTTGACTTATCCACAAACTACCTTCAACTGGTTTATTCTTCTACTGAACTAGATACTTAATGCAATTTTTTCCTCTGGTGCCTTTTCTTATTATGATATCCATAATTCATTCTATAACTAAATTAAGTAATCTTAAGATACTCTTAACTTTAACAATTGTTCTCCCCATGCTAGAGGAAATGAGAAAATATTATGACACAAATTCAACAAAGAGCTATGTATATTGCAAAATATGCTAAGTTGTATAAATGACATGTGTGAATCTTGATACTCTATGTTAAACATAAGAATTAGATGATTCAGAGTTTGTGAATTGGATAGCATCATATATTTGAACAATCCTAACAATTTTTTACATATAAATGAAAATGATGAGGTATGTGCCAAGGTACATGGAGTTGATATACCAATACAATACTATGGCCACATCAACCACGATGAATTGAGAAGTGAGCCACATCAACTGATGTTCACATATTAAAAGGGAGGACTTCAGGAAGATCATTGATTGTATTCTTGAGTTTGTCAAGTGAGTTTTCCTTAATATTTCCTCACAAATTAGAATAAGATTCCCTCTAGATGAACTTCTTGAAGAAATGTCTATTGTGTTTCCTCAATAGTGGAGTTTGAATTATCATAATGAGTTTTGGAAAAGGGTGATACTTTGATAAAATGTTTTTGAAAAAGTAAAGAAATCAATGGAGTAACTATAAATGGAATTTTAGATGAATCTCAATTGAGAGAGAAATATTTTTTTTCAAACATAATTAGGGAATAATTTGATCTTATGGAGAAACTAGATGAAGATGGAGCAATAACAAAGCTCTAGAAAAACCTTGCTCGAAGTGAACATATGAGAGATTCAATACAAGAATATTTCAAGCTTATTGATTTATGTATCACCATGATATTGGGTTCAGTAAAGGATGAGAGAGTTTTTAGTACTTTGGGGTTCCCAAAGTCAAAGATTAGAAACAAATTAGACAAAAAATTAAAAAATTGCTTGAGGCTTTGAACTTCTAGGTATGAGGTAGACAATTTCCCTTATGACAAGGTTCTAAAACATTTCAAACCAAAGTGATAGTGGTTGTGGAAGTACAAGAAAGAATGAAAATGCTTCCTCTACTAGTACTAGTGCTGGAAGCGATGTAGTTGAATTTTAGATGCACAATGATAGTAAATATGAAGAAAATATAATGGACAATGAAATGTTGTATGAAGTTGATGGAAATGAATCTAATGATGTTGATGATGAGGTGATGTGGAAACTTTAATAGCTATAGTAGTAAGTCCTAGATATTTAATGTGGAAACTTATCAAGTTACTTTATGTGACTCAAATTAATTTATGTGCAATCAAAATTTATGGAAAACATTGGTTTTTAAATGTATTATTTTGAATTCATCTATAGATGTTTAAGTTCAAATATTGATATTGAATTTACATTTAATTTATTCTATCTATTTTGTACATCTCTATCTAATTCTATTTGTAGAAGAAAATTTAACCTAGATAAAATCTATATATATCACATTACTATCACTTATTTAGTACTATGATTGAGGAGATGACTTGATGAGGTATTTTAGTGTGCTCCCTTCTACATCTTTTGGAAGTTCTATATTATTAAGGTTATAGATAAGTAGCTGTAAACTCATTAGCAGTGCATACTTATAAGAAGAGAATTTTTTATTAGATTTGAAGCTTTGATTGCTCTATTGAATGTTGACAATAGGTTGATGCAACTTGCAATGCTTTCTAAAGTTGTTTCCTTACACAACTTGCCTAAATTAGAATTTAGTTTGTCCTGCAACATTTTTGTGTAAGCTTTTCTTCCAATGAATTTTCCTATTGAGTCAATAGGATTGGGTAAACTATGATTTATAAAGATAAGAATTCTTTGATGTATCTTCATCAACTCTCTAGAATCCAAGCATGAATTTTCCTTTGCTTCCTTTAGTTTTTAACAAGTTTGGATGATAGTTATGACCATCATAAACACACTAATGTGGTCATTTATTCCCTAGTTCACCAAATCCCTATCATTGGTTCTCTGACCTTGTTGCAAAATTTGTTTTCAACATTTTCAATGGAACTAGGAAATAAGCTTTTTTAATCTTAACTAAAATTTCAAGATTTCAAAAGACATCTCTAATAGTGTCATTTAATTCTAACCATTCACACAACTTATTAGTATTCTGCATTATGTTCACCCAAATGTCTTATTTGATATGCATTACCATGTTTCTTACTTTCTCCTTGACCCAATCTTTGGAGGGTTTAATTGTATTTTGTTCATTCTCTAAGTCTTTTTTCATTTTTGACATCTCCATTTCACTATTTTTTCTTATTTCCTCTACTTTCTCTTCCTAGTGAGGCGATATTTTCATCTCATCCTCTAATTCCCTATTCAAATTATAAATTTTCTTTGCAGTAGACTCCTCTTTTTTCCTCTCATTCTCCACTTCAATCTTCAAATTACTATTTTCCTTCATAGAATAATCTAGTTCATCATTGAATTTATTGTTTAGAGACTTGAACAACCATGTAGTAATGCCTTTTTCATCCATAATTTATTATTATTATTTTCATTCAGTTATTTACTTACTTTTTTTAGTTGTTCATCCATATGTTCTTGTTGCACAATTGTTTCTGTAGAAGAAGGATTTTTTATCCTTTTTTGTAATTCTTGTACCTATTATCTAGTTGCTTTCTCCTTAGCCTTTACATTTTCTAGGTTTGCCCATAAATTTTCTATTTCCTTTACAAGTGCTTTGTCCTCTCTCTTCATCTTCAATAGTGTAGAGAAGACCATTTGGTTGGCGTCTTTTGATATATTGATTTTGTCAATATTTTTCACTTTCAAGAAATCTATTTTGATAGTTCTAACCTATAAATGAGAAGGATTTATTTGAATTCTTGGTAGATTATTATCCTTGTCTAGGGGCATAACAACCATCAAGTTCATTTTTTCTATGTTTGGATCATCGATTGGAAATATGTTATTTGTAACACCCTACCAAGGAACCCAAGAGAAATAAACCTAAAGTTTCGCTAAGTTTGCCAAACTTTTTTTTTGAAATATTAAAACAAAAAGAGATAATATAGAGGAAGCAATAAATCACATACATACAACCAATCCATAAACATATTACATCTCTTAAGGATTCCATGACGTTGAATCACATATATAAGTTTTATTAATACTAAATCTGATACATAACAAAATACACCTCATAGAATAACAACAAGTACGAATCCAATAAAATAATATTCAATTACATAAGATGCCACATGGCATAACCGGAATGCATAATCATCCACTGTACAAGTCACAAGATATGAAAATCTCAAAGAATATACATCATGAATAAATACAACATCTCAAAAAATCTCCAACTAACCAAGTACAATACATCAAAATATGACCACTAAACATAAAAAACACAATCAAAATGAAAGGAACAACTACACATGTACATCCAACAATGACACCCAACTGTCAGATTTTAGTGGTATAAGAAACATTACCACCTGACCTCGTGGACCCTAAATGGCCCACTGCCACCATGTTGAGGAGATAATCTCAAGTCCCAAATGGATATCAATCCCAAAAGTCATAACCAACATCTAGGTCAAACAAAACTTGATAGCAATCTATCTCAAAGGTACCAAGACACAAGTAACATCTAAACCTAGAGGCAACAAAGACACGTAGAAAATCTACTATGCAAGTAGGCAAGTATCATCACATGAGCCAACTCTAAGGTTACCCTGACAACCAATCTAGACTCCACCACCCTAGTGTCTCTATGAGGCATCAATATCCTTTCATACAGATAAGGCATACCACTGAGGCAAGGTCACAACCATGAATCCTCTCTACTCCCATCCTAGCCTGTACACTAGCACTCGAGGCATGGGCAGGGAAAAACCCAAATCTTATTAATTCATTTTAAACCCATTTAATGAAATGTTATCACTTATCAAAAAAAATTACAATGGGTTACCCGGTTAGCCTCTTTAAGGATTTGGCCTCCATTGCAAGCCACTTCCCAACATACACATAGATTACCTACCCTACGCTCATGCAAAATACAACTCATAAAATCACAATTTTCACCTCAGTCCTATATGAGCAACTGGAAAGCACCTAAAGATAAACCATAATATTCACCTCAATTCTATGCAAGCAATTGGAAAGAAGTTATAGGTAAATCACAATATTCACCTCAGTCCTATACAAACAACTGGAAAGCAGCAAAAGATAACTAATCAAAAACTCAAAGGTCACAACAAGAATGCCAAAAAAATCACCTCAATTCTATATAAGAAACTAGAAAGCATCAAAAGATAACTAATTGAAAACTCAAAGGTTACACCAACAAAACCACACTGTTCACCTTAGTTCTATACAAGCAACTAGAAAGCACTTACAAATAACTGATTAAAACTCATCATAGAAATATGTGAATAGATCACAATGGTTAGGTGTAAAAGATTGTGATTGAATAATAACCATAACATCATCACTGAACAAAAACCCCCAAGCCTTTGGTAAACATCTTGACTGGTCAACGTACTAAATCAAACCTAAACCCTAGTAAAACAAACCATGCATCATACTAAAAGTAGTTTCATAAATCATAAGTTTTCAATTCACAAATAGGGTTCCAATTTTTCTATTTACAAAGTGTCACAACTATTAAGGTTTTCAAGTTCACAATTATTCCAAAGTTCCTTAGTATTTATAAATCATCTTTTTAAATATAAAAATGAATCATTTAAACAAAATCCATGTTTAGTTAAAAGAAACCATTGTTTTCCCCAATTGAATTACAATTATCAATGTACTTAATATATGCTAATAATAAAGTAATTAATAAAAGATTCAATTAAATTACTATTTTAAACAATTTATGTCATTAAACATTATTATCATAATTTAATAATAATTATCAATTATTAATTATAATATTTATTAACTTATTAATCAAATAATATATTTATATTATATAATTATTATTAATAATAAATATTAAATTATATAATATAATAATTACTTATTAATATTATTGATAATAATATTATTTAGTAAATATATTAAAATAAACTATGTTAAAAAATTATTAAATAGATTTTAATAAAATAAAAAAATCAAATCACAATTCTTTTCCAGTGTTTAAGGTTCGGTGACTGGCTTAGCAAAGCCGCAACATGTACTGCCTTACAATAGTACCTACTGTTAAGGCAACAACAAGCTGCTGTTTGTCCTATAGTTGCAGCCGTAGGGTGGCCCCGCCCCCTTCAAACTATTAATAATTTTGGGATTAAAAAAAAATAAAATTAATGCACCCCACATAATACAAACAATTTTATAATATATTACCGCAACAATTATTAATTATTGTGGTCATTATATTATTGTATATTTTTTTGATAAAATTATGATATAGATTTGATAGGAAAACTACAAACAACTGATCAAATTCTATATATAAAAATCCTAATTTTTTTTCTTCAAACCCTACCTGAATTATAATTTTCTGTATCAATCCCATTTTCCAAAATGAGGATACTTAAACAAGGGTTTCAAATTGATTTAATTCACAGATAATTCAATAACAAAAATCAACTTTTCTCAAACAAGGGTTTCAACTTGAATTAAACTTTGAAAATAGATCCATACAAACATAGAGAGAAATTTTGAAGGGGACAACATTGTAAAAAAGTCAACAAGATCCTACCTTGATCTAATGCTAACCAAGTAGATGCTTAGAGCTCACAAGAAATTTTCGTCTTCTCAAAAATTCTCTTTCTCGAAGAGTTGTTCATCCAATCCCATTTATGGAGAAATGAGCTCTATTTTCTTACTAAAGAGCCTTCTTCTTTTAGGGTTTCAATTTTATAATCACACAAACCATTTTTCTTTATTATTTTATTTTATTTTAATTTCATGTGCAATTTTTTTCATTTTAATTAATAAAATTTATTAAGTTTATTTTCTCTCTTTCTCTCTCTCATTAAAGAAAAAGACATCTTTAATAATATATTTAATAATTAAACTAATAATAATATTTAGAGTTTATTAATGCTCTGCCTAGCGAAAATGATGAAAAATTCAAAAAAAACAAGAAATGCGATTGGTCCTAAATGCAAGCCTCCCTTAATCCAAAAAGCTAATCAACATCAGATGATAGGAGGAAGCAATCTACATATCAAAAAGCAATTCAAAGTACTCTTTGTAGTCTAAGATAAACAACAAATTAACAAAATATCACAAAAGGCAAATGGTTTTGAAACCCTAATTAGGCTTCACATAGAATGAAACAAAATCATTCACAAAAATCTGAATAGCAACAATGAATATGGGTGGAAGATTGTTGAAAACAAAAAGAAAAGAAAGCATGGTGGTAAAAAAAAGATCTCAAAACCATTTACCAGGACCAAAGGACTAGACCAACAATTAAAGAATCAAGAGGTTTTTTTTTCAAAAAAACCAAATATACCACTAGGGAAGACGATCATAACAAGTCATTGTCAAATCAAAGATATCATAGCATTCAAAGCTCTCAACCCATTTAGATCTCATAACCTAACAACATACCTCTGGGACCTTTGAAGCCACATTTGTTTTTGTCATTAGTCCCAATAGAAAAGCATAAATCATTTGTATCGATACTTAAAAACCTTATAGATAAACCTACTTAGAAGGTAACAAAGACATCCTTAGTATTGGCATATATTCCTCCACATCGAAAAAAGCAGTCCATTTCAAATAAATGAAGCAAAGTTACAAACCCCAACCAAAGTAACACTGCCAATATTGAAAACATTGAAACAATCATTATCAACAATAAATATAGTGAAGCAAAATGGTAGGAATGCTTAGATCAAGGCATCTATGCAATTTGGAATGGTCCAACAAAATCATAAATAATCTAGAATGAAACCTAGTAAAAATTGGTAGAGCAAAGGCAAGTAACATTACTCCTCATGTAAATCAATATTGGTATCTACAATGCCAGGATATTAAAATTAGAAATGAATTATTAGAATTATCCAATTGCTTTTACAAAGGGCATCATATATTTTCTTTAGCATGGTAGATTAATTTTAATGAAAACTATAATAAATAGAAATAGGTAATCAAATGGATGGAATGTGTAAAAATTCCATCAAAATTAAATGAAATCAACATAATAAGAAGAATACGACAATCTATAGGAACTTTAATAGGATTCAAAGTCAATAAATTAAAAACAAGTAAGATAAGATTCATAGTAAAAACATATCTAAGTGAATCCATAAATAGAAAAATTACAACAGATCCATATATAGATCAACCTTTACTGAATACACAGGGGAAATAAATAAAATCATAGGATCAGACTTTAATAACATAAACATAAAAAATAACCTAAAGAAAATATTAAGGACTAGCAGGAAAAGGGAGGAAAAGGAAGAAGAAAATAGGTATAGAAGAATATCAAATAAAGAAAACCAATATCTGAAGGAAACAAAGACAGTTCAAGAGGATGAAAAGGAAAATTCAGAAAGTGAAGAAGAGATAAAACATAGATGGAAGAAAAATATGGATTTCCAACATTTAATATAAAAATATAGAAATTGTAAAGACTACATAATAGAAAAGGAAACACTAGCAGAGATAGATATCAATGTTAAAAAATTTAATATGCTATCCCATGAGGTACTACTCCTGTAGAATGACTTGGAAGACTAATTGATTATAGTAGATATCAGGCATACAAAATATAAAGGTAAGGAAACCTTAAGGTCAGATTTAGAAAATGAAATGGAAAAAGGAGGCAACATAAAATTAATATCACTAGAAAAAGAGACAAATACATAATAAAATGGAGAAAATTGCAACAAATAGTAAGAGGTAGAGGCCTACATAGAAATGGAATCAGAGGAAGAAGTGAATCAAGAACAAAATCAAATATGGAAAGGAGAAGAATCATTGAAGAAAAATGATCAGAGCCCTAACATCCTGCCAACAAAATCAGTCCAATGGAGTAATATCACCATTAGGAAAAAATCAAAGAAGAAAAGTTACAAATTTTGGCAGGCACCAAGCAATGGGAAGGATATGTTTGATCTAGACAAATTAGAGATAAGTAGGGTAGAATATAGAGGTGAGACAGAGGTATTAATACCGATAGATATAGAAAAAACATACACAAAAACATAACATAACAAGGAACAGATAAGCAAGCAAGGAGAAAAACATGAAGATCAAAGAGAAGAATATCCAACATAGGAAGATTTTGGAACCATGGTAGAAGATCCCATTTGAGAAGAAGGACTAGAAAAAGATAGAATGGAAGGTGAAAGAAAAAACTTAGAAGTAGAAGAAGATCCACTAAACATCCAACTAATTAAAGAACTCTTAATAGAGGATGATCAAGAAGTAGAAGAATTAGAAATAGTAGCAAGAGTAAGGAATCAACTAAATTTGAAAATATTGGGTATAACTATTAATTAGGAAGGGCTAAAGACACCTTAATTGTGGAAAAGTAAAACAAAAATGGGGACAAAAATCACTCAAAGAGCTTAGGGAGGTAGCAGGACAAGCAAAGGAACAAACTAAGATTATAGAAATTTTACAAAGCAGAAAGGGGAAGAACCTTCCCAAGGAACAATGAGAATCACCACATGGAACACTAGGGGCTTAAAAGCCCCTAGCAAGAAATGCTTACTGAAGCGTAATCTGACACTATTTGACACAGAAATACTATTAATTCAAGAAACAAAGTTAAACAAAGAAGAAGGCATTAAGTTAGGACATAAATTAGGAATTTGGAAATCAAAATTCAACATATCTCATGGTGCTTCAAGAGGACTAGGAATAATATGGAATCGTCAAAAAATAAATCTAGAAATTATATTCTCTAATTCTAATTGGATGGGAAGCAGAGTCTCAAGTACAATAAATGATCTCTAGATAGTTGTAATAAATGTCTATGGGCCAACACAAACAATAGAAAAATTAGTAGTATGGAATGAGATCAACACATTTCTTAGCACACTACAAAATTAGAACATTATCATTGGAGGAGATTTTAATGCAATATTAAAAAGAGATAAAAAATGTGGAGGGATCCAAACATTATCAAGAGCCACAAAAGATTTTAGAGAATGGGCAGAAAGAAATTCTCTTATAGACATTCCAACAAAAAATGAAGTATACACATGGAATAATAGAAGAAAAGACTTTAGTTATATAATAAAAAGATTGGAAAGATTCTTCTTTAAAGGAGAGCTAAGTAATCTGGAAAGAGAAACTAATGCAGAAATTCTACCAATGGTAGGATCATATCATTTCCTGATAAAAATTGAAATCAAGGAACTTTCCAAACCTAGCAGAAATCCTTTTAAATGTGAGAAAATGTGTTTATGGATAAAAAATTCATGAATAACATAAAAAAATAGTGGTAAGAAAAGCAATTTTAGGGCTAAAAAATGTTTTGCTTCATATCCAAATTAAAATCAATAAAATAAAAAATAGTAAAATGGGATAAAGTACAATTCAAAAACATATTTAAAGAAAAGTTAGATATAGAAGAAAAATTCAAAAAATTAAACAAAGAAGTTATCAAAAAAGGAATGAATAAAAAAAACAATCAGCTAGAAAAAGAATACCTACTAAAACAAGAAGAAACTTTAGCTAAATAAGAGGAGTATTGGAAACAAAAATCTAGGGAGAAATGGTTGGCAGAAGGATATCAAAATACAAAATTCTTTCATACTAGTACCTTACAACATAGAGCCCATAATAACATAGTAAAAATAAAAAACTCACAAGACGAGTTAACAGAAAATCCAAATAAAATGTTAGAAATTTTTGTTTATTTCAAAGATGTCCTTAATAATTATGAAACTTCCAATATAATGGAACAAGAGGAAATGCTGAAAAAAATACCAAAGGTTATTACAATAGACAATAATAAATCC
This sequence comes from Cupressus sempervirens, assembly GCA_028749045.1. Classification (NCBI taxonomy): domain Eukaryota; kingdom Viridiplantae; phylum Streptophyta; class Pinopsida; order Cupressales; family Cupressaceae; genus Cupressus; species Cupressus sempervirens. The sequence continues at coordinate 210,435,596 of CM053792.1, forward strand.
CTCAACAAACCATTCCCATTGTAAGAAATCAAAATGACTCTCTTTAATATTAATCTGGATAAATTACTAGGACTAGATGGATTCCAAGCATTCTTCTTCCAAAAATGCTGGGAAATAATAGGAGAAGACATGTATAAAGCAATTGAAGCATCAAGGAATGGGGGAACTCTCCTAGTGGAAATTAATCACACCTTCCAAACTCTAATCCCAAAGAAAAACAAGGCTGAATTACCAGGTGATTTTAGACCTATTGCACTTTGCAATACTATCTATAAAATATTCTCAAAATCTTTAGCTATTTGACTTAAAGAACATCTCCCCAAATTAATATTAGAAGAAAAAACAAGATTTGTACCAGGGAGATCTATTCTAGATGGTATATCAATCATTTGAGAAATAATACACTCAACATCAAAGAATAAAGAAGCATGCATGTTATTAAAACTTGATATACAAAAAGCATATGATAAAGTAGACTAGAGATTCCTATATAAAACACTTGAAGCCTTCAGATTCTCAAATCAATGGATCAACATCATTTTCCAGTGCATCTCTACCCCAAAGCTTCTCATTAATGGAACTCCAAAAGGATTTTTTAGTATATCTAGGGGACTCTGACAAGGTGATCCTATCTCTCCCTTCCTATTCATCATCATGGCAGAAACCTTTGGGAGATCCATCAAAATTGCACAACTACAAAACAAAATTAAAGGTATAAAGGTCACCAAAAACATGGCTTATACCACACATCGACAATTCACTGATGACACAACACTAGCTCGAGAAAGCACCAAAAAAGAGATAGACTATATTAAAACAATTCTAAACACTTATACAAAAGCTTCAGGCCAAAAAATTAATGAAGAAAAATCTGAAATCTTTTTCTTAAGTACAATAGTAGATAGAGAAGAATATATATGCAATGAACTAGGATATAAGAAAGGTACTTTCACGTGTAAATATTTGGATAAAAGAAATCAAAATAATCAAGTCTAGGAGAAAGCATTTGATAAAATAGATAATTAGACAGAAGCCTGGAAAAGAAAATGGATGACCAAAATTGGGAAAACAACCAAAATCAGAGTCGTTCTTTTAGCCATAACTACTTATCAACTATCATGTTCACAACTACCTAAGAATATAAATTAGAAAATTGAAAAGAAGTTGAGAAACTTCTTTTGGAATGTATTACAAGATATGAAAAAGGCATCACTAATTAGATGGGAAAAAATATGTAGGCCAAAAGAAGCACAGGGACTCAGAATAAAAAATATAGACTAGTAGAGTGAAGCACTAGGAGCAAAACAAATATGGAGATTGTATCAAGAAAGAGATATAAAATAGGCTAGAATTCTATATAACAAATATCTAAATACATCAAATATTACATCACTATTTAGAACTAGGAACCCTCCAAGTGGTTCAACAACATGGAATTTCTTATTAAAATATCGTCCCCTAATAACTAAATATACAAGATGGGACATAGGAAAAGGAGATAAAGCCCTATTTTGGGAAGATTCTTAGAATGGATATCCCCCCTTGACCATTCAGATTTAACCCAAAATGCAAATATTTACTTACAAACAATTTGGGGTACTATGATAGAAGATTATATTCAATTGGACCAGTCTAATGAAGAAACAACTTGGAAGTAGAATGTTAGAAATGCTTTAGAATAACTGGGGGGGGTGGGGGGTGAATCAGTTATTCAAGGTCCAAATGTCCTATTCAAACTTTTCACTAAGTATAGTGAACCCATTCATTCATTCATTCATCCAAGCTTTAACTTTTCTAACTAGCAAGTTACTATAAATCAACATGCAAGCATAACACATAGAAGATCAACACACAACACAGTGATTTATGTGGAAACCCAATTTGGGAAAAACCACTAGTAACATGCTACTCAATTCTCACTCTTCTGAAGTGATGCCCTGTAAAAAGTCTGCCCTGTTAAAGGCTTACAACACATTATTAAATGTGACCTTGTTAGAGGATTTAACCACCTTGTTAGAAGTGGGCCTGGTTAGAGGACTTTTGAACATTCACTTGGAATACCATCCTGTTAAAGGATTTACAAATGGCTATTAAGCCAACCTAAGTCCATATGATTTTCATATCTAATACAATTGCTAGAGAGTATTAGAAAATCTTTGACCTAACTACAACATACAACTTGACTTGCAGATCTCAGATCACTTCTCAACTCATACCATTGCTTGGCCTTCAATCTCTACAACTTTGACAACTTGGTCTCCTTTCAAGCTTAGTCTCCTTTGAGTCTCCATACTCAATGTAATAGTGCAATCATCTCTACTTGACTACTTGTAGAAGCAGAGCCTCTGTGCTCTTCCTTCTTCTAGATGTATTCTTCTTGATACCCTTCTAACTACTTCACAATTTGGCTCTTTGATAGTAGCAACATCATCAACATTTACTTCTTGGTCTATGACTCCTTAAATAGAAGTCTTGGAGTTCTTTTCTCACTCGATTCTTCCTTCCTTTTAATTTCAATTCGTATGGATTAGGTAGGATTAATTGCATCTAACCCATATTTTTTTCCTCTAGAAACTTGAATAATCCTTTGAATTCACCTAAAAATAGTTTACATAGAATTCTGTGCCACCAGCTCATCATCCTTATCTTCCAAATAGTTCACAAAATTCAAGGTAACCACTTTGTTGGCTTAGATTTGGCGAATCTTCATCATTTGAAATAATGTAGCAGCTTGACACTATTGAAATATTGGTGCTTGGCACATGTTGTGTTACTCGGCATCAACTATGTTACTCGACATCAATTGTGTTTTTCCTGATGCTCGACACCTGAAGATCACTCGGTACCAACTAAGATTTTTTGATGCTCAACACTTGAACTTCACTTGGCACACACTAGAATTTCTTGTTACTTGGCTCCAACTAAGAATTTTCTCAGCTTCAGCTAACTTGCTCTACACCCACTAATGATCGTAGTTTAAGCTTTGCATTTATCCTTGTTACAACTTTTTCCTCCAATGTTTCTAAGTGTGACCAACCTCCATATCTTTGAGTATGTTATCAATACATCATTAAATATTGTCTTAACTGATCCTTGCACTTCATTACAATATCATAACTCAACCTTTTCCTTAGGTGTTCTTGTTACATCTTGTTGATCAAATCCTCTTCATCAATCAACTAAGTGATAGTACTTGGATCTTATAAGAAAATTTCATTCCTAAAAATAGTAAGTTTGACATCAATGACAAAACAATGATTGAAAATATTCTTTATCAACATTCTCCCTCTTTGATCTTCAGACTTCTTCTCACAATGATCTTTTCAATTAGATTTCCAACAATCTCCCTCTTTGGCATTGATGGCAAACCAAACTAATCAACCATCAGACTAAACTATTTAACCAAGTGTAAACTAGGTTAGAATAGTAAGTCAAATGCCAAAAAGTAATTATATTACCATTATTTTTCACATCTCCCTCTACTATCCTGATTGCTTCATTACTGCTTCTCCCTCTTAGCTATTGTATCCTTGTTCTTTGTTTCTCTTCCTTTGTATTGCTCATCCTCTGCTATTCTGATCAACTTCTTCATCTTCTCCTATCAATTTTTTCTTATGATTATCCACTTCTTCCTCTATCTTCATTTGATTAGTTTCAGCATTTTCTTGACATTTCTTCCACATACTTCTGATCACATGCTGTTGATTAGTTTCTCATAGCTTCTCCCTCTTTGACAAAAATGCCAAAGACATATTAGCATCTTAATATGCAAGTGTAGCTTTTACAAGTTCATTCAATTTCTCCCTCTCACACCTTTCTTGTGACTGATTTGGAACTTTAGCACTTCAACTACTTTAGGCATGAATCCTAAAGTAAAAATCGTCTGCATCAATGTGTAAAATCTTCAACATTTAGCTTATTTGATGCAGGGTATTCTTGATTTTGTTTCAAGTAGCCTTGGCTAGGGGTATCACCCCTAACTTACCTCTAAGATATTCAAAAGAATCTTTAGGTAGTGCCTTTGTGAAGATGCCATCAATTTGTTCCTTTGAGCTAACATATTCCATCTTTACTTGTTTGTCTTACACCAACTCTCTTACATAGTGATACTTGATTACAATGTGCTTGGTTTTAACATGCATTATGTGGTTCTTTGATATGTTGATAGCACTTGTATTATCACAATAAAGTATCACAAGTTTAATTACCTCTTTCTTCACACCTTGCAAAAAATGTTTAATCCATACAATATTGGTGCAATTTATAGCATCTACAACATATTCAGCTTCAACATTGAACTGTGAGGTACAACTTTGCTTTTTACTGGTCCATGTAATCAATCTTTTTCCCAAGAAAAGTTCTCCTCCACTGGTGCTTTTTCTATCATCAATGTTACCTTCCCAATCTGCATCAGTGTAGGCTTTTAGTTTAAAAATTTCACTCCTCTTGTAGTACAAACCAAAGTCATCAATTCCTTTTAGGTATCTCAGTATTCTCTTTACTGCCATTAAGTGATTTTCTCTTGGATTTGAAGAAAATCTTGCCACTATTCCAATAGGTAATGCAATATTTGGTCTACTATGTACAACATATTGCAGCTTTCTAATCATTGCTCTATACAATGTCTGATTCACTTCAATAGACTCATCATTCTTAGATAACTTATGTCTTGTTGCCATTGGTGTGCTGACTAGTTTTGACTCTTCTAATCCAAATGTTTTAAGTATCTCCTTGATGTATTTGGATTGGGTCACAAATATGCCATTCTTTAATTGATATACTTGTAATCCAACAAAGAATTTGATTTCTCCAAACATTGACATCTCAAATTCATGCTTCATTTGATAAAAAAAAATCTTTGCATAGAGCATCTTTTCCTCCAAATATTATATCATCAACAAAGATTTCTGATATCAAAATGTCTTTACCTTTTTTAGCTTTGATATACAAGTTTTTGTTGTCATTTTTTCTCTCAAATCCTATCTTCACAAGATATTTGTATAGTCTCTCATACCATGCTCTCGGTGCTTGCTTTAATCCATAAAGCGCCTTGTTCAGTTTGTAGTTTGCAGACCATGTCCTTGTTCTTATCATCAAAAAATCCCTCTAGTTTTTCTATGTAGATTTTCTCTTCTAGTATACCATTCAAAAAAGAAGACTTAACATCCATTTGGTACACTTTGAAACCTTTGTATGCAACATATGCAAGTAATGTTCTTACTCCTTCCATTCTTGCAACAGGGACAAATGTTTCCCCATAATCCAGTCCTTCTTCTTGTGCATAGTCTTTGCAAACTAGTTTGGTTTTGTTTCTTACTATCTCACCATTTTTATCAAGTTTGTTTCTAAACACCCATTTGGTACCAATCACAATCTTATCAGCTAGTCTAGGAACTAGGGTTCATGTTTTGTTCTTCTCAATTTGATTTATCTCTTCTTCCATGGCTTTATACTAGTCATCATCTTGTAGTGCATCTTTCACTATTTTAGGTTCAACCTTGCTCAACACACATGATTCATTCTTCAATTTATTCCTTGTTATTGGTCTGGAATCCTCGTCACCAATGATTTGCTTTGCAGGGTGATGTCTTCTCACATACTTGGGCTAACCTTGGTTCTGTCCTTTCCATCTTTGATCCTTCAGCTTCAGAGTCATTTTGTTCTTCTTCATCTGGCACACCATCATTTTTCTCATGTGTACTATTTTCATAACTAGAATGTGCATTTTCTACATTCTATAGCTTGGCTTCTGAATGTAGCTCGACATTCATTGGTTGTGACTCGGCTGATACTAAAATTTGTTGCTGACTCCCAACTTGATTTGCAACATTGTCTTCAATAGTCATTCCTTCATATAAGTATGCAAAGGATCTATAATCCTCTGATTGCTTAGTTTCATCAACCTAAACTTTTGCATGCTCATAAAAATTTATATTTGCACTCTCCACAATCTTGTTAGTGTTAGTGTTCAAACACTTATATGTCTTACTTCTAGTGGAGTATCCAAGGAATATGCCTTCATCACTCTTTGCATCAAACTTTCCATTTCTAGTATCTTTAAAAATATAACATTTACATTCAAATACTTTGAAATGTTTAACATTAGGTGAATGACCATACCACAATTTAAAGGGTGTTGTATTTGTACCTTTCTTGACTTGAACTCTATTCAGAGTGTAGATTGCAGTGCTTACAACTTCTCTCTAGTACTTTAGTACAACCTTTTTCTCCATCATCAAGGTTCTAGCATAGTCAATCACTAACCTATTCCTCCTTTCAGCAATACCATTTTGTGGTGGAGTTCTTGGTGTTGATGTTTTCCTTTTGATACCTTTGTCATTGTAGAATATTTCAAATTCTTTTGATGTGAACTCACCTCCTCTATTTGACGTTAGTAATTTTAGGTTCTTTCTTGTTTCCTTCTCAACTATGGCCAAATACCACTTGAACATTGGAAATGCATTGGATTTTTTCTTTAAAAACATAGCAATCATCATCTTGGAATAATCATCTACAAGTAGCATTATGTATCTGTCTCCTAGGTAGCTTTGCATTTCTATTGGTCCACATAAGTCTGTATGGACTAACTCTAGTACTTCTTTGGAAGTGTATATTTTTATTTTGAAGCTAGACTTAGTCATCTTCCCTAGTTGACATTGTTTGCACATTGTGTTTTTAGGTTTCTTTAATTTGGGCAACCCTCTGACCTTGTTCCTTTTGCTAATGCTGATAAGATTATCAAAGTTAACATGACACAACCTTTTATGCCATAACCACACATCATTGAGTTTAATAACAAGACATGTTGCATCTTCCATATATAGGTAGAATAGATTACTCTTAGTTTGTTCACCTTTTCCTATCAAATTTCCATCAGTGTCATAGATCTTGGCAGTTTTGTCTCCAAACTCTACTTTGCAACCTACATTGTCTAACTGTGATACACTCAACAAGTTGTAGTTCAATCCTTCAACATAGTATGCATTATCACATGAAATTTTTTCTATGAGTTTAATAGAGCCTTTTCCCTTGATTTCACATGGAGCATCATTATGAAATCTAACACTATTTCCATCATATTGAGTAAAGGTAATGAACTTACTTTTATCTCCTGTCATGTGATGTGAGCATCCACTATTTATGATCCACTTGTCATTCATGTTCACATAGGTAACCAATGCTATTGCTTCATCTTTATCTTTATCTGATTCATCGTTCATGGCCACATGGACTACTTCATCATCATTCTAATCAGAATTTTCTTCAACAATGTAGCATCTTTTTCCTTTCTCCTTGTAGTCTTTTTTGTCATCTTCTTTCTTATTCCTATACTTGTTTCCTTCTTTGTATTTCTTCTTCTATGTATGTCTTGCATCAATATGACCTACTTCATTACAATTGAAACATATAATAGGGAGCTTACCCTTGAATTTACCTTTGCCTCTATGAAATCTTCTGGCCAATAGTGTTTCTAACTATTCCACATCTTACTCATTTGCACTGCTATCATTGGATGCATATTTTCCCTTTCTTCTCTTCTTTCTTGATGTCTCCTCCTCAGTGTATTTTATTGTCATCTTGGCCTTGAAAGCAGATTCAAGGTTCTCAAGTCTGTAGCTATCAAAATTGGACAATTAAAATGCAGTAAGTCTTCCCACTATTCCTTTAAAGGTTAGTGTATTTCCTTGTACACACCTTAGCTCTTGAATGGATAAAACTCTAATAGCATAGATAGGGAGCAAAGTTCTTAAGTATTTTCTAATGATAGTTTCTTCTTCCAATTGACCACCTAGACTTCTTAGTGCACTTACCACTTCTTTTATTCTTGCAGCATATTGAGCAACATTTTCACCTTCCTCCATTTTCATGTCATCAAACTTTCCTCTTAGGCTTTCTCTCTTTACTCTCTAGACATTCTAATCTCCTCCATAGATATTTGATAAGGCTTTCCACATCTTGAATGTAGTGTCACAATCTTTGATGTCATCATATTCTGCATAACTAAGTGTAGAGGCAATCTCCAACATTGCTTGATTGTGCTCCTTCTTTTTGTTCAAATCATCTGCAGTAAGAGGTCTTGCTGGATTTACATTTTTTGTTCCAATTGAGGTTTGTGCATAGTCACCTATTGATCCAAGGTGAAATTTCATTAGAATCTACCATGTAGAAAATTTATCTTTGTTGAGCTTGGGAACTTCTCTCTTGGACATCTTGATCTTCCTGCTTCTAGTACTTTGAAACTAAATCAGCCGATGGATTTGATACCAATTGTTAGAAATGGTTTAGAATAACTGGGGGGTGGGGGGCGTAGGGTGAATTAGTTATTCAAGGTCCAAATGTCCTATTCAAACTTTTCACTAAGTATAGTGAGCCCATTCATTTATTCATTCATCCAAGCTTTAACTTTTCTAACTAGCAAGTTACTGTAAATCAACATGCAAGTATAACACATAGAAGATCAACACATAACATAGTGATTTACATGGAAACCCAATTTGGGAAAAACCACCAGTAACATGCTACTCAATTCTCACTCTTCTAAAGTGATGCCCTATGAAAGGCCTGCCTTGTTAAAGGCTTACAACACACTATTTTTTTTCGATGCTCGGCACCTGAAGATCACTCGGCACCAACTAAGATTTTTTGATGCTCAACACTTGAAATTCATTCACCACACACTAGAATTTCCTATTACTCATCTCCAACTAATAATTTTCTCAGCTTCAACTAACCTTCTTGGCACCCACTAATGATCTTACTTTAAGCTTTGCAGTTATCCTTGTTATAACTTCTTCCTCCAATATTTCTAAGTGTGACCAACTTTTGTATCTTTGAGTATGTTATCAATACATCATTTAACCATTATCTCAACTGATCCTTGCACTTTGTTACAATATCATAACTCAACCTTTCCCTTAGGTGTTCTTGTTACATCTTGTTGATCAAATCCTCTTCATCAATCAACTAAGTGATAGTACTTGGATCTTATAAGAAAATGTCATTCCTACAAATAGAAAGTTTGACATCAATGACAAAAAAATGATTAAAAAAATTCTTTATCAACATTCTCCCTCTTTGATCTTCATTCTTCTTCTCACAATGATCTTTTCAATTAGATTTTCAATAGTAGAAATCCTTAGCAAACTGTGGTCTCAATTAGGTAGATTAGGAGATCCTAGAAAATATGCTTAGAGAGCACTCAATTAACTTCAAAAATAGAGATTACAAACTTACATGGGTAGTTGCTAAAGATGGTATCTATAAAGTAAAGGAGGCATACAATCAAATTATACATTCAAAAAGATGGGAAGCAATAAATATCCCAATAAACCTCTGCTAGGATCCAAAAGGTCTTCCAAAAGTAGGTATCTTTTTATGGGCAACCTTCCTAAAAAAGAATCCTAATAGTGGATAGAATTAAGAAAATGAGATTTGAAGGTCCATCAAGATGCACTCTCTGTAAAGAAGAATCATAAAGGATAGAACATCTTCTTTACCAATGCAAATTTGCAAAGGAATGCTAGTTATGGCTCAAGTTGAAACTAAATTGGACAACTCCTCTATTGGAAAAATGGCAAGACCACTTGATAGGATGGCCAAAAAAGGAAAATGAGAAAATTTATGGAAAACTCTAGAATATCACTCCAACAATCTTAATTTTGGAGATATGGAAGGAAAGAAACAAATGAATCTTTATGAATGAAGAACTCAATCTACCATCTCTTTGCAACAAAATTGAGGCTTGCATTGTATAAGTCATCAATTGCAATCTTAGGAAAACACCAAATGAAGAAGGCTCCTTTTCAGAGTGGGATGTTGAAATAAAAAATAATTAGAAACATCTAATCAACCCACCCCTTAGTTATAGAAAAAGAAATAACAAAGCCAAAAAATAATGCAAATGGGCACCTCCACTGAAAGGCTGGAAGAAACTCAACTTTGATGGAGCTTCTAGAGGTAAACCCATAAAGGTAGGAATAGGATGTATAATTAGTGAGGAATATAGAAATTGGCTCATAAAAAGAGAAAAGCCTTTAGGAATAGTCTCTAACAACATAGTAGAACTAGAAACCATAGAAGAAGGAATAAAACTTTGTATTAACCTCAAAATCAAAAAAATTATAATTGAAGGAGACTGAAAAATAGTCCTAAATGCACTTAGGAATGGAGGAACTCCTAATTGGATATTAAAATCTAGATTATAAAAAACAATAATACTATTGGAAAAATTTGAAAAAATTAGATCTACACATATATATACAGAAGGAAATACTGAAGTAGACAATTTTCCAGATAAAGGTATAGATGGAGAAAACATATTAATGTTTAATCATAGATAGAAAAGGAAAATGACCATAAGATATTGTCCCTTGACACTTGGATATATGATTATCTCTATTGGTGAAAATCTTGGCTCACAAATTTCCACACATTTGAATCTTATTCTTAGAGATATCATGACTATAAACATTACTTTAATTATGATCTCAAGTGGATAAATAATCATCCAGTTGCATGGTAATGGTGACACTACCCAATTTTTGAGATGTTTCCATTCAATAATTCTATAAATATGGGTTGGGTTAATTAATCTTCATATTCTCCCCATCTAGTCTGATTTAGGTTCTTTGTTGCCTTCTTTATGGATACTAATATTATCTTGTGTCATGCCTCTGAAAATAGAACTATGGCTTTTCACGATATAGTCAAACCTAAGAGATGGAACCAACTACTTAAGCCCATAGACAACATGAGTAGGGTTGCTGTCACTAGGGTCATGGGTGAATGTGTTTTATACTATGACTATTCATGGTGTACCAATAATGACATCTTGGGGAGATGGATTGGATGCCTAGCTAGGGCTAGAGTAGAGAAATGGGATATAATTAGACTCTGCTACAATCTATTTGACCCGAGTTGGTTAGTAGGTTTAGAACAAGTGGTCTTTAGCATTGATGAAAAACTTAAAATCTTGCTGCCAGAAGCCTATATGGCTCACCAACTGGGTAGTTTCAATCTTTCAATTGTCACTAGGCACCCTTGTTTGTTGTTAGAGATAATATTTCTTTCTTTTGAGAATGGCCCATAATGGAAGCTAGTGTGCAATTCTTGCTGTGGTGGAGAAACATAAAAGAGGACCCTGCAAGGGAGTGGCTCACAACTTATCTGTAGGCCTTTGACTCTTATATTCATCTGGATGTGGAACTCTCTGACCTAGAAGCTATCGAGTTTTGCCTCCCCAAATTTGACAAATCAAGCATAATGAGAAATGCTTATGAATTTCCACCTAGCTGTAGGGAAAAAAACATCAAGGAAGCCTCAGAAATCATCATGGTTTTTGGTAAGTAGACTCCTAAAAAATAATTGGGATAATGGTTGTGCCTTTTTGTTTTGTCCCTACATGTTGACCCTTTTCCCCTCTTACAATGAAGCTATGTCTGTATTTCACAATGTATAATTTTTCATGCCCAAAATCTACAAGGAAAAACACAACCATTTTTTTTTTCAAAGGTGAACTAAAGGATAATACAAATAGACCTATACTTTCTATGAATATTCTAATGAACTAAAGGGTGATTAAAAATATAACAACCCATGACTCCTCAAGGACATTAGGATGTTACTTATTCGATCGTTGAGTTAGAGGTAACACTTAACACCATTTAGGGATGCTTCAACCATGTTTTAAGAGACCCAAGTAAAATGGTGAAATTTTAGAACAAGTTTTTGATTTTATTATTATTATAATATAGGTATAACTACTTAAATTAATTTCTTACATTCTATCCTTTATTAACTTCAAGTATATTGATGTTTTCTGAACTAGGTACTACTAACTATTTTGTTAATACAATGATCAATTATTTAGTGCCCCAAAAATTTTACAATGTATTACCATCTACTAATCCCTTATCAATTTTTTTAAAATATTTTAATCTTAATGTTTCTAACACTATCTTATATGCTTCTAATAACCTTTTTTTACTAACATGAAATCTCTACTGGCCTCTTTTATGTTATTCAACATACATATCTCATTTTTAATCAACTTCTTCCTACTTAACTTACTAATTGAAGGGTACCTTGTACTAATTAGAGGGATTATAATATCATGTCCTAAACATATCTATATGCATCAAAATGATACACATATTACTTAATATTTTTGCATGTCATGTTACTCCTCAATGCCATACTTTACCTTCACGTATAAATCATGTTACACATTACTTACTATATGCTATATTCACTGGTCATAGTTTGTGGGGGAGAATAATTATAATGCCTTAATATAATTATATATAATATTTAATAGATATGTTTATGATAATACACAATGCCTCTTAAGTTAAGTATGCTAGAAAAAAAAATTATAATATAAAGGTGATGGGTAGCACATTCCCTAACCCAAAATTATTCATATTACTAGTAGTTATTAATTACATGATCCCAATAATAACTCATAATCATATGGGATTTCTAATTACTTCCATCCATTGTAACAAACTAATTACTTCTAGCATTTTAATTCTAATTTTATCAAATACACTTCCACTTTACTACATATCCTTAACTACTAACCACTAACCTACTTACTAAACCTACCAATATTCCTAAGTGCTAACATAAATGCTAATCTTACTCCCTAACACCCTTACAACACATGATTATAAATAATACAACTCTATACAATACCAAGTATCCATAAAACATTACATTCCCAACCTCAAGTTAGGTGCCCAACTTCCCATGTAAAAAGACACCTACTTCAGCTTATTCCCTAGCACCTACCCCTAGGAGACAACAAAATTACATGCACTAGGCCCAAGGATGGGTACCTTTTCCCCTCTTCCAAGGATGGAGGCATCTAGGATGAGGATCTTTGACTTATGTTAGTATAGGGATCACATGTTATGTGCCCAAATAAATTTTAAAGAGGGGGACATGCCTATATACTCATATCTTATGAGTGGTTTAAGTTTCCTTTTTTTTTTTTGTTTATTTATTATAGATATCTAGTTCTACTTTATATTATATGAGAAGACAATTCTCACATACCTGCACTCAAGGACACACATATATATATACAAAATCATAGTTTTGATGCGAGCTTGACATGTTTAAGTACCTAGGTAGGTTCTTGGGTTGATTTAATATATTATTATGTTGCCATTTTGTTTTTCTAAGTGGTTATTTAATTGTACCTCATAAGAAGATCCTCAGTATATTCTATCTGAATAAAACATTAGTCTATAATAGATATCAACTTATTTTTCCATTCTCATACAAATTCTAGAGAAATAAAGTGCACCTACAACTAATTTTTTTCTTATAGATTTTTAGGCTAAGTCATATAAGGTGTTATTTCCTTTCACTTCAACTATGAAGATAAGATGTTGATGATGAAATTGATGTTATCCTCTATTCTATATGATGCAAGATAATTCAAGGTTTAACACTTTAATGTATAGGTTCTATTTTAAATGTTTCTAAAGGATGATTATTATCACATATGAAAGAATACAACTGCTCATAGAAAAATGAATTCAAGGACAATTTGTATCATATATGAAATCAATTACTCTTAGAAACAATGAATCCTTTCCATGCATACTTATGTACAAATACAATATTGGAACTTTTATTCATATTTCACCAATCACAAAACAACAAGCTTTTCAATAATCTCACTCCTCCTACCTTGGAAATAAAACATTAACACTGACTTTGTCACATGAAATTTCCACAAGTTTTAGCTATGGATTGATTACTTAAATCTACATTTGTACAATAAATCAATCTCCTATCTACAACATGAGTTCTAGATTGATGAATATTTCTTCACTTGATAATTTCCAAACAAAGATGTTCATCCCTTTTTAAATTAAAATGAAGCAACAATGGGAACTTTGATAGCACAACACATTATGAGATGACATGGAGAGATTGATTTCTCCACAATATTTGATCCTTCAAAAAATCCAAGGGTGAAACCCTAATCTCTTCATAGGAACCACTCTCACAAGACTTGCAAAACAACACAAAAAGAACAATAAGGACCATGGGTGCTCTCCACCCAACCATAGGCCTCCAAAGAGACTGCCCTTGTGCTAGGGAACAAGGCTCAAGCTAGGTTTCACATACAATCTTGCATATACCTTACATTTCAAAACTTGAACAATTCCATCCCAAGGATATTTCAGAATGGTTCACCAATGGAACCATAAACATAGGGTGAAGGTGTACTTTTCAAATGGAGATTTTCCATATCAAACAATACCTACAATAAAAAAATTTCATGCCCTTTTGGGGCATTCACTAGCATCTACTTCATGCTCTTTTGAGTCTTTCACAATCATCCTCCAAACACACTACCATCAGTTGTAGCTCTCTTGGAGCCCATACTCCGTAAACTTCCTTTATACATCATACTTCCCTTATCACCCCCAACAAGATATGAATGATTGTGGCATATAATGGAGCCCATACTCCAAGGTTCTTAATACATTTTCAAGCCTAACTAACCCCTTCACTCTGGACTTCTTTTCCCTTCCCAAAGGGTGAGTGAAGCCCTCACACCAAACAACACTCATGCACAAAATCATGGAAAAACAACAATAGAAAAAAATGAAAATCCAAAATTCATTCTCATCACAACACAACACAACATGCTACAAGATGAGACCACACATTTTGATTACAATGGTAGTCTCACTACCTAAATTCTCATGAATGCAATACCAAGATTCAAATTCAAAATAGAAGGAATTAACTACATGGCAAGAAACACCAACCTTGAATTCCTTTGCAAAATAGAAATGCCAGGTTGTAGAAAAGCTCCCTCCAAGCTTCCAAACCCTAAGAGTCTCTAAAGCTAGAGAGTTGGTAGACACTCTACTAGTTTGTCCAAGTCCACTAAAAGGACTCTCCCCCTCTCTTGTTTTGGAAAAAATATCCAACCACTATTTCTTACACCCTTGTCCCTACCAAAATTGCTACTTTGACTAAGTGGAAAAAGTGGGGGTAAACTCATGGGACAACTCAAATTTCGAATTGGTTTGAAAGTGATTTGTTTGGATGGTTCCCAAGGTCATATAGGCCTACTATAGGTTAAATTTAGACCCCAAACCCATATTACTATCATGAGAGCACTTATTTTTCACCAAAATAACCCCCTAGGACCACTTTTTGATCCTTAAAAGTCAATAGGAAGTTGGAATTCGAATTTCCCTTGATGGAGATGTCTCATAACATTTTTCCATGTGAGGTTAACTTGGGTACTACATTGGGGTTAGGTTTAGGTTAGGTTACTTCTTGCCAAACCCTGAATGACATGTCATCTCCACATGGACAACACAAGTGTCAAGTGACACATTAAAACACATTATAATTCATAATGACATGTCTCTAATGTATTCATGAATTTAAATTTACTACAAATGAAAAATCACATTTGTAAAATAAATACATCACAATGAGGCTTTGAATCTTCCAAAAAATTTCCTTGGCTATGGTTCGCATGGTCTTGAACCTTGGTTCCCTGTTAAACCCCATGTTCAAATTCCTACACACCAATCTTGAGCATCAGTAGTCCAAGAAAATCATGTAAGCAATAGGTAAATAAGTGCAATAAATCATTATCCCATTCAACATTAGGCTTGCATATTTCATCATTTCAAATTAACTTTCCCTTTTCTAATCATTTTCATGTAAAATATTTGAAACATTAAAGTATTAGTCCCTACATATCAATATTGATCTTTACTTAACATGATCTAAATAACATTTTAAAAAACTTTATAATCTATTTGCTATCATAGTGATGAAATACTGAATCCATGACTATTAAGTCACCAGGCAT
The DNA here is from genome assembly GCA_028749045.1 of Cupressus sempervirens. Classification (NCBI taxonomy): domain Eukaryota; kingdom Viridiplantae; phylum Streptophyta; class Pinopsida; order Cupressales; family Cupressaceae; genus Cupressus; species Cupressus sempervirens. The sequence continues at coordinate 210,451,458 of CM053792.1, forward strand.
GGGAATTAGGTCCTATTGCATATCACAATCTATCCTTAAACATTACTTTCTATTTAAACATTACAGTTTAACATTTCAAGCATTTCTATAATTCAGTTTCTATTAAAGCAATTGAAATAATTTAGAATATGAAATGAGATCATTAAATATATCAAATTAGGTCCTAATGTGTAGTCATAAGTGTGGGTTATCAAAATGTAGATATTAAAATGACATAACCCTATAGTCTCAAAAGTGTATCAAAAACTTGAATTAAAAGTATCATAATGCAAATATGTCATCTATGCTAGGGAAGATCAGGTGAGGCCTCACATAATTTTAGGGTTATATTAGGTTTAGACTTGCTGCATTTTCCTTAAGTAGTAAGTAGATTATACATTTTAAAGGGAATTCTCAGTACTTGACAGATTAAGGCTTTTTGTATTATGTAAAAATTCTATCTATATTAATACTATAAACTTTATATTATGAGTGTTAATTGCTCGATCATTTTGGGGCTTGGGCTCAGTGCCTATTCTTGTATACTAAAATTAGCTCTTTAATTAGTTCAATTTTTTTCCCAAATTTTATTAATTTTACAAAAGTTTTAATTGCCTACGACTACCTGATCTTAGATCATTTCATGACACGTGCATAGGTTAAACCCTGTATTAACATTAACACTTGTCACTCTATTTTAATCAATTTATAAAAACTTACAAGGGTTGTTGAGGCTTGTATGGATCTAAAAAAAGCTATTAACTACAATTCCATGAATATTAATTAAAAAATAACTATCAACCACAAATTCATGAATCATGTTAATTTCAAAAATCAACATAGAATATAAACAGGCACCATTACATCATACTAAATATAAATAAGGATAATCATTAAAAATAAGCTATGAGTCATTACTTAGACATTAAATTTGTGATGAGCATTTAATTAATCCATTGGAATAATTTGGTATTTCTCCTTATTCTACATTTAGGTCTTGAATCTAACACAATATTTAATTAATTTTTCCAAATCAGACATGGGAAACAATCTTTATTATAACTTATGACTAACCCATTTGGCTATTAGAATTACTCATTCAATAGGTTTCTTGTTCTTCCCAAAGGGACGACCATTTTATGGTGCTCATTGATCCTCTCTTTCTTAAAGCTTCTCATTGATCTTCTTTTCACTCAAGCTTTAAGATATCTTTTGAACTTATATTCTCACTGGGGTATGCCCCTTTTATTATTTGTATTATATTGGACCTCAATCTCGGGGTAGATTGGAGGTTTTCTTTCTCCATTCTTTCGTACTAGTGCCTGTCATAACAAATAATTTTGTAGTTTTTCTTTATCTAATATAATAGAAGGCTTTGTCCACTTACCAATCAAAAATAAATAAATTTAGAGTTTATTATTAAATTGAAACTCCTAAATAAATTATTATTAAATTAAATAAATGTAATTATGCCAAAATTAGAACTTTAATTAAATCTTTTATTTAATTAATTTTTCAATTAATTAAATACAATTAAAAATTAATTTCTCAATTAATTAAATACAATTAAAAATTAATTTTTCTTTATTATTTTTTCATTAAATTGAATCATTTAATAATCTTTTTATTTGATTTAATTATAACTAAAAATTACAAGGGATCCACAAACTAAATTAAAAAACCCATATGAAAGACAAAGTACTAAATCAAACTTCGGGGTCAAAATCTTGAGTTCATGTCACTTGATGAATTTAGAAGGGTAAATAACTTAGATACTTGTCCTAATTTCTAGGACAACCGGCTTAGGGTTAGGATTTGGACTCGAGAACTATCTCCCCTCTTTACCATTGAGATACTGTGATATGGCATGCTCATCTTGGCAATTCAGGAAAGTCGATGCCTAGTACCTGCAATCTGCATAAAAGATGAGCATGTAAATATATATATAAATCTAAACTAAATAGGCAATGGTGGGGAGTGGTGCATTGTGTAGATCCCAACTAGTAGGTCACTACGACTCCCCCCTCAACCACATTAGAAACATCAAACATAAGGTAAAACATACAAGTACACCATACATATGTAAGTATGAGGTAAGTAACCATAGAAACTACATATAAATCATCCATCTAGCGATCATCATGAAATAACAAAAATCAGTAAATGAACATACGAAGCATCATCATCAAAAGAACAAAGATGAACACATGAAATCACTGAGTATCAAGTAGCTCATCAAATATATCAACGGAGTATGAAATAACATCCAATCAAATCTTGTAACTAAGTATCACTAATCATAAAACATAACCATAAAGCTAGCCTAAATTAATTCGGTAATAAAACATGAAAAGTAAATTAGGGGTAGGCATTACATTATTACATGCAATATCTTCATTACGAGCTGCAACAACTAAATCCCTTTTCAACATCTTCATATTTTTCTTATTCCTTTTGATTGTTTGATCGAATTTTGTTTCAAAATAATTGTAATGAAAATTTGGGTTTTCTGAGACAAATGAATGTTCAAAAGGTGAATTTTCACTTGCAACAAATATGTCTGCACCTTCACTAGTGGTTCTAATAATTATATTTTTAGGTTTTCCAACAACCTAAAGCTGACCCATTCCTAATCTTAGTCCACTCTCACTAATAATTAGAGTTTTAGGACTATTTTGAGGGTTTTGTCCCAAAGCTACTAGTGTGTAAAAAATATTAGTGCTATCAATTATTGTATTAATTATTGACATTATTATTATTTTAATTTTCATAACTTTTTACCTTTTTGCACTAGGTTTATGCATGCCGGTGGGATCAACTTCAACTAGATATGAAGATTTAAAAAATATTGTATGGGTTTGAACTTAAGAAGTAGAACATCCTTTAACCTTTCTAGATCAATTATCTATAATATCATCAAGGACTATAATAAATAGTCTAATTCCCCCTTTTTAGTGGAGTTCGTACTTCAGTTGGACACCAAACCTCTTCACCTCTTGGACCTAGGCCACCTAAACCTAAATAACTCCTTTTTCTATCATATTTACCCCTATAGTATACATTTGTTTAATAGAATCACTCATTTCAATAAATTTTCTTGGAGTCTTGGTTAATCCAAGACACTGATTAGTTTCATTTTCAGCATCACTATCATATGCTTCAGTAGGATGCTCTTTACTTCAATAATCACTAAAAATTTGATCCTTTACAATTTCCAAATAAGTGTTGAGGTCTTTGGCTCATCCATATTCTTCCTCATTTCCAAAAAAAAATCATCTTGTTTGAGTCCAATATTCATCTTTTCATTGGTATAGATTTATTAGAGGGTTGAGGGACTTTCTTGTAGAAATTAAATTATGTCAGTGGCTCACATTTGTTTGAATCTAATTTATGTAATTGTTATTTCTACAAGGAATCATATTGCCTCTTAGTGTCAAAATGTGTATAGAAAGTGAGCTATCATATTGCCCAAGCTATGAAAGAGTTAAGTAAATATTGTTAAGTATACCTAAGCTCAAGTATTCACCCGCAAGCAATTCTACTTATGTTGAGCAGAGGAGAATTTAGTGTACATTGAGTATAGAGTTTAATGAGCTACAAAAAGGATGTTGAGAAAATATTTATTGAGTATTAATAAGGAAGAACAATGTATATACTGAATGACACAAAGATTTCATCAAAGTTTGAATTGGCATAAATTCTAATGCAACACAATTCTATCAAGCAAGAAGAATGGTTTACATGAATCGAGGTTAAGATTTATAAAGATTTTATTCAAGAATGTGAATTGATTATTGTTGATTACAAGGTAGAAGGACCAATCAAAATAAAGATATAAAGGAAGGTAAGGATAAAATATTTTAGAACCATTGATGGTGTTCTAAGAATAATTCCAGATAGTTCTAAAACTCTAATTAGGTTTAGTTGTGAAATGAAAAAAGAAAACTATAAAAGGAGAAATAGAGAATAGTTTTAAAGCTATTGTTGGTCAGTGTTTTATTGGTGTAGTATTGTTGAAGGAAGTATTAAAGAAATGAAGAGATCAAGGTTAGGTAGAAAGGTTAGAGAGATTAGAGACAACAACATAGTTGGAATGAATTATAGATCTATCAAAATAATGTGATAATTACATAGAAGAAGAGCGATCTAATCAGGAAAGTAAGTTTCTTTTGTAGAGATCATTACTGCTATTATTTAACTACTGTAGTAGCTTCCTAAATCCTTTAAAAAGGTAGACTTAACAGTCTTATATGTAATCTCTTAACCGAGGACACACATGAAGAATGTTGCAAAATCCTTAACAAAGATAGATCTAAAAAGGTCTTATTGTATATTCTTAATAGAGTAAGTCATCTGAAGTGACAAAAATTGTTGCCCTAATAAGACAACCTTTTACTACAATAGTGATGGATTTGTGGGTACTATCCCCAATGCATTTTCCCCTCTAACAAAGGGTTACTACAATACCAAATATTTGTGTTATATGTTATGTTTCATGATCTTATATGTTTTGAATTGTGAATGTTAAATTAGAAATACTATTTTCATTTACAAAGTCATGTGATTAAAGATTAGTGATTATCGAGTTATAGAAGGTGAAAGAGAAAGGTTTAAACTTGCTTGAGAGTGAAATTTTTAGAGGATACTGATTCACCCCTACCCCTTCTCAACATCCTATCTATCCTTAATATTCCAACAATTGGTATTAGAGCTTAGTTCTCTTATTGAAGGTTTTTCTACTTGAGAGTAAAATATCAGAATCATAGAGAAGTATAGCTTGGATAGGTCTATTAAGAATCAAGTACTAGAATTGAAGATGACCATGAATCAAATCAATGAATTAAAGAATAACCTAAAGTAGTCCTTGAATAGGAGAAAATAATTTTTTCAAAAAACCAATGAGAGAACCTATTAGGAATAAGTCATTGAAGAATTATCTGATGGAAACATGTTTGATGAATTCGATGCTTCTATAGCTGATCTACTAGAGAAAAATGAAAGTCTTACCAAGCAGGTCAAATCACTAAAAAGAGAATAAGAAGTGCAATCTACAAGGATGTGTGAAGCAATGGAACAAAAGATTAAAGTTGAGGATGAAAAATAACGATGGAAGAAGATAATAGACAAATTTCTGTAAGAATGGATGAAAAAGATGAAGAGATTTCAAGATTGACACATAACCACTTTGATATGATAGGCCATCTACTCAGTGAAAACCATGAAATTCATAGGAAGGTGGAAGAAATTGTTGAACCAAGGACTAAAAATTAAAGATTGAAGAGTGAACTAAATAAGAGAATGAATAGATCACAAGAAAGTACTAACTTGTTGGATTAACAACTTAGAGGACAAAGGCGACCGAGAGAAAAATTTGGCTTAGGCTATACTAAGTAAGGTGGATCATCAAAGAAAGAAGAAAAAGAAATGTGTATACCAATCAAAATCCAAAGAAACTAACATGATATCAATGTGGAAAGCCCAAAAACACAACAAATGTATGCAGGAGCAAAAATGGTAAGAGAATTGTTACTCACAAATTTGATGGTTATTTTTATCATTGTTATAAATATGGACATCAAGCATTTGAGTGTAGATCCACATTTAGCCAATCACCTGAGAAGTATGCATTTAATGGTTATTTCTATATTTGTAATAAGTTTGGACATAAGTCACAAGAATGCATATCACTAATGAAGACCAAATGGAAAGCTAGAAAGAATGGTAATGCAATTGATTGGGATTACAACACATGGTATTTACATACTACATGTGGGAAGTATGGTCATATTTCTACAAGTTGCATGATATTATATTTTGGAGGAAGATCTAGTGATTAGAGAAACTCGGGCAAGGCATGCTATCATTGCCACAAGGTTGGTCATCTAAATAAAAATTGTAGAAAGCTAGTACCAACACCAAAATAAGAAGATTCAAAAGGTAAAGGAAAGATAAGTGTGGATGAAATTCATGAGAAGATGAATAAGACTTGGAGAAGGAAGTTAGAAGAAAATGAGACATCAAATACAACTAATGAGGAAACCTCATCCAATGGATTAGGTGTAACCACAAACTCCAACTAAGCCTTAGGAGAAGGCAAGGAACTGTATGACATAAGTCTTATCTTATATTAGTTCCTAGAGTAAAATAGAAGAAAGTCCATGTCAACATAATATTTGATGCACACAGATAATATATAAAGTTTGGACATATTGCAATCACTTAGCTTTACCGAGTATGTTGGTAACTATGTACTAGCAGATACAACCAAATTAGTAACATCAAAGGTATGGTAATGCATTACCCTAAGCATGTGTCAATTTTATGTTTTACTTGAGTGGTAATCGAGTTCATTAAAGGAGTGAGAATGTGGAGTACGATGCATTTAATGCAACCTAATGGTCAAAAAAGGTAACTTTATTTCATATATATTAGGTTCCTAATTTTCATTATTTACCATGCATTTCGAAGAACTGAGAGAAAAGTTGAGCAAAGAGTTTTGTGCCAAAGATTTAAAAGTGAGATTTCATCTATTAATTTGAGAGCTAAGTGAGTTTTAAGCTAACCAAGCTATCAATTGAGTATTTTCCAAAACCTATTATTTGAAATGAATTCAAGATCTACTAGTGTAAAGAGATAGACCAAGGGAAAGATTAATCCAATGAAATTGATTCATAATGATGCTTGTGAAGATCCAAAGTATAAGTTGTATCTAGAAATTATAATGCAAACTAACAAGGTAGATTTTGTATATGTAATTCCACCTAGGGTTTCATTTGTAAATGATATCTGTTCATTTGATCATTGTAAAATTGGAGAATTTGGAGATCATAAATTTTATAAGGTATATGTTCAAATGTGTATTGATGGCAAGTTGAAAATGAGTTCAAACATTTGAAGGCAAATAATCTTGTACATGCCCTACATTTCTTGAAGGATTTCAAAGCAAACTGGATTAGGGTATTTTTGAGCTAAGTGCATGATATACACATGTGGTTGGATGCACCTATTAAAATCACAAAGGATGTTATTCATATAGTAATCAGATACCCTATCACAGAAAAAGATAAAATGATCCAGATGACCCCCAAGAATAAAATTGAGGAAAACACAAAGGCTCAATGGGATAATAGAGGAATGAAAGTGGATACTATTATGGATTTAGAGATTAAATTCATTGTGTATGTAATGGCATAAACGATATTAAAATCTAGTAGATTGAACAATGTTTTGTGCATGGCTATTTATATTGGTTACAAAATTGTCAAGAAAGGTCATAAATATGACATTGCCAAGCTTCAGCTCAAGCAATTGGTTGATAATCTGAAGACCGTATGAGTTGCAAGAATAAATAATTGGAAGTAGAGCTCACTTTTGGTATGTTTCATCTTTTACATGCAAAATTATTTTCCATCACTTAATCAAGTCAACTAGAAATATGATCAAAATGACCCAAAGGTTCAAGATTGCTCCTACTCTAGTTGAAAAGCATCGTGATGACGTATGTTTTCTTGTGGAAACAAAAAATACACTTGTGAAAGTTGTTTTATGAAGAGTTGCATGGTTATAACCATTTGAATATGAAGTGAATATCGATCAGACAACTAAAGCCATTGAAGCATTGTTAAAAGAACCTATGAATAAGGAGGCTCCAAGATTCAATACTTATGAGGAGGCTAAGGAGATGATTAAAATTGATATTTTTATTACCAAAGTTGAGAAGAAATCTAAAAAAATTTTAAGTACATTCGAGAGTACATTCAGTGCTGATGAAATTGAAACCCCTAATGATAGTCAAAGGTAAAGGAGAAGATGAAACAAGAAAACAAGGGAAGGGCAAAGCAATAGTTATTACTGAGCCATAGTCATCAAAAGAAAAGAAAAGGCTTACAAATATCTCTAAAAGCCCCAAAGCTACAAGATCCCAAACCTGAGAAACACAAGAGGCTACACCACTGAGGAAGGTTGTTATCAAAATTACAAAATCTGCAACACCAAAAGTGAAAATTTATTAGAAAAGGAGGAGAAGGCTCATAGTTAAATATGATAATGATGATGAAGATGGTAGTGGGAGAATATAATCATATGATGTAAGTCATATCCAAGCTACTTCTTATAAAAGGCTCAAAATAATAGATGAGATTATTCAAACTCTTAATGAGAATAGTGGCCTGAGGATATTTAACTATTATAAATATAAAATTATGAGTAAAGAAGGCAAGAAGAGAATAGAAGATGCATTGATTGTCATGATGAAAAAAATAAATATGAACCACTTGAAATTGAAGATCAAATTCTTTATGAACTTGATCAGAGGATTCAAAGTCACTGGAAATATTCTTTGAGAACCAAGAAAGAAATTAGGAGCAAAATATTGGAAAATCTTATGCCTGAATTTAGTGGAGGAGATTATTAAGGCTTTAGAGAAATACAAGAATCAATTTGTATAGAAACATAGAGATATTTTTTTCTTTTGATATTTTGAAGCTTGTTGATGAAGATTCTAAAATGATATGGAGAAATATTTACAATATTAAGGACCCCAACGAAGAAATTGATGTGTATGACACACAAACTGAGCAAGATGTTGAACTTGTAAGTAAAGAAGATGAGTATACCAAAATCACCCCACAAGATTTTTTTGATTCTATACATCAAATGGTGGGAGAAATTATTGGAAAGAAAGACAATGTAATAATTGAAGATTTGATAGATGTAGTGTCAACGGAGCCACAAAAGAAAGATGAAGATATAACTGTAAAACATGAAATTGAGAAAGATTCTAAAATGATATGGAGATATATTTACCATATTAAGAAATCATCCCACAAGGTTTTTCTGATTCTATGCATCAAATGGTGGGATACACTATTGGAAAGCAAGACAATGTAACAATTGAAGATTTGCTAGATGTAGTGTCAATGGAGGCATAAAAGAAAGATGAATATTTAATTGTAACAATAATAACTAAACTTTTACATGCAGACATACCTAGATTTCAACTAGTCATTCAAAAGATCATAGATTTTCCAAAGCCAAAGGAACAAGACATTCATGACATACTAGTTAGTTCCTTACATATGCTAGTAGATACCACAACAAAAACCAAGGACACCAACTAAATGATCATACCAAGCAACATGCATAGGGAAGAAATACAAATAATACAAGAGATGAGAACATTGGAACTAAACATGCTCAAATTGGAGGAGACTCCATGGAGCACAATGCAAGGATTTTTGCTACAAGTGATCTAGTACAACCCAAAGACCTTTTAGTGAGGGAATAATTAGGCATGGCCGATTAATTTTTGTAAAAGAACCTAGAACTGGAGATTTCACCTTTTTTGAGTAATTTATCAAGTTTTTCCATTGATTTTATATTCTTAAAGAGAAAAGTTTTAAAATTACCCAATGTTAAAGTAGAGGAGATCCTAAGTGTTGAGGACAATAGTAATGGAGAAAAGGACACAATACCAAGCATGAAACTTGTACAATTTGTGCTACAATTATCTACAAATGAACAAGTGAAGAAGGAGGAAGCTTCACAAATAGAAACAAGCATTACACTAATTGTTTTGAAAATCCAAGTTCTATTGCCACAAATAGTCTCACCAAGTACTAGTAGAGGGAAAAATCTTAAAAAGAAGAAGTCACATACTCTTCAGTTAAACCCAACAATTATAGAATAAGAAATCATTATACCAAGTTGGGATCCAAACACCTTGGATGATGACCACATGGCTATTTATTTAGAGTTATGTAAAAGGAAGAAGGATAAAAAAAGATTGAGAAGAGAAAACAAGTAGAAGTAGGTCCTTCATGATGTTAAAGATATCCTTTTGGAAGTCACACCAGGAATTGATTTGAATGAGAAAGCACATATTTTGGATTGACTTGTTCAAATTGTTGATAAACTTAATGATCTAGATATTGATACACACTCCCCATTGATGCAGAGGAATGAAATAGATACACCATCATAGTTTGAATTGGAATAGATTCTAGAATGCAACACAATTCTACTGAGAAAGGAAATGGTAACATGAATCGAGGTTAAAAATTGAAAAGATTTTTTCGAAGAATTTGAATTGATTGTTGTTGATTATAAGGTAGAAGGACCAATGAAAATAAAGATGTAGATAAATTTAAGGATGAATGATTTTAGAGCCATTGATCACGATCAACAAATAATTCCAAAAATTATCAAAATTCTAATTAGGTCAAGCTAAAAAAAGGAAAAATAAAATTATAAAAGGAGCAGTTGAAAACAATTTTAAAATTGCTGTTGGTCAGAGTTTTGTTGGAGAAACATTATTGAAGGAAGTATAAAAGTGAGGAAGAGATTAAGGTCAAGTATATAGGTCAAAGAGATTAGAGACATAGACAAAGTTGGAATAAATTGCAAATCTATCATAGTAAGGTGATACTTATAGAGTAGAAGAGGGATCTAATCAGACAAGTAAGTTTCTGTGATAGAGATCATTGTTGATATTATTTAAAAATTGTAGTAGTTTCCTAAATCCTTAAAAGAGGTGGACTTAATTGTCTTATATGTAAACTCTCAATTGAGGGAACACTTGAAGAGTGTTGTAAAATCCTTAAAAAAAGTAGGTCTAAACAAGTTTTATTGTATATTCCTAACTGAGTAAGTTACTAGAAGTGACAAACATTGAGCTCTAACAAGGAAACCTCTTATTGTAGTAGTGATGGATTTGGGGGTACCATTCCCACCACAGTTTTCCCTCTAACCAAGGGTTTTTAGAATACCAAACATTTGTGTTGTGTTATGTTTCATGATATTAATTATATGTTTTGAATTGTGAATGTTAAATTAGTAATTCTATTTTCATTTACAAAGTCACCAGATGAAAGATTAGTGACTACCGAGTTACAAATGGTGAAAGAGAAAGGTTTAACTTGAGAGTGAAAGTTATAGAGGATACTGATTCACACCCTCACCTCTCAACATTCTATCTATCCTTACTATTCCAATATCAATTTCATAAACTAAGATGATAATTATTGCATTGACATATTAATATTTTTTGCATGTTTCTCCATCTCCTTCTTAACCTCAGGCTAGGAATCCGTGTTTTTAAAGTTTTCTACCATTGATATATCCCGATGTTGATACTTTCTTGTAGATTTCCCATTCAAAATAATTCTTATTTTTATTATGTTTATTACATCATAATTACAATGACTGACACTATCAAAGATAAATAAATTCAACAATTCGTTTACCACTTTGAAACCTTTTCTCTCAAATGTGAACCCTCCACATGAGAAAGGAAATGAAGGAAATATCAGTTTCTTT
>CM053792.1:210467752-210602752 GCA_028749045.1 Cupressus sempervirens
ACACCAAGCATGCTAATCCAAATCCCCATGCAAAATTTTTATTTGTAGATGCATTAATAGTACCATTAAATTTATAATATTGTTTCTCCTTCTCTCGACCTCTCCACTTATTCGACAATAAAAATCTATTTTCCATGATTCCCCTATCTCCATAGATAATGAGATAAAATATTTCATGGTATTTGTTGACAAAGCTATGGGTTTTAACCAATTATTTGTAGTCTATTATGTCTTTCTTTTGGCTTGCACTCGTACTTGAGGTTTTTGACTTTGTTTTGCTCATGCTTGCTACTAGTATTTAAACTTGTAAGTTGGTATTGTTTTAACTTGAACAATTAAAATTCAAAATTCAAGCCCTAATTCTACAATAAAAATAGCAAATAATAAACTTGAAAAATAGAAATACACAATCTATTTATTAATTAGAATTTCAATTTGATTTGTGGCTACAAGGGTATTGGCAGAGACAACAAGGATTAAGTACTCTCTTGTGATCCTCACATTTCAAACTAGAATGCAATCATAGATGTGTAGAAGTTAATTTGTTAAGAAAATTATTAAACCTTGCAGTCTAAACTCTTGAAAACTTCAAAACTTTAACATAAAACTTGACTGTGGAACTTTATACCAGTTTACATATCAATGCACGATCATATTCATTCCTACTTTAAAATCTTAAATAATAAAAGTTAAAAAGTGAACTTTTAAATCATTTGAATTTATTAACAAATTAATATATTTTTAAATAATAATAATTCTATGTCATTAACAATAACAAAAGGTTGAAAATTTATAATAATAAATTATCCTGTAGGGCCATGAAGTTCACAACTATTTAATGAGATGAGATCAATGACCCAAGATGTATATCTTGGGTTGATTTGGGGATTTGTATCCCTTTTTGCTATCTTTTTTTAGAATTGTGACACAGGTGGAATTTTGGCTAAGGAGGTTTGTTAGAGTATTCATTTATGGCAACATGTACATTTTATGAAGAGGGAAAAAAGATAATATGAAGTTTTGAATACTAAGACTTAGAAAATTGTCTAACTACAAATCAACAAAAAAATGCATAGTCATCTTATTTTGTTCAACATAGTTCACTGGAGGCACTTGAGCATGTGCACTCTTAGATAGAGATAGTATGGATAATGGAGAGCACATGGGTAATAGCTCTTAATTTTTGGATATGTATGGACAAAGTTATAAGCATTTTACTACTTACAAGACTGAATAAGCATGACATAGTAAAGGCATTTGGTTAAGGGATTGTTTTGGTTTACAAAAAAAATGACTTAACAAAGTTGGGATGAAATCCTAGATATTAAGACACGTGTAATAAAAGTTGATTCAAGAGATTTAGCAAAGTATCAAGTAGCATGACTGACATAATAAAATACTTTGGTATAAAGGAATAAACTTTTGTTTAGCAAAGTGTGGCATTGTAATGTAATGTTTGAATGTTTGAATTCACACTATCTATGATCAGTATTGATGTGAATTTGATGCTAGTATAGAGAAGTACATTTGTATGATCAGTTTTGAAGACATAGCTACAAGTACATATCAGATATTGAGGATATCAATATTGTGTAATTTTTTTTTAATATGTCTTTTACATAGCATTGCAAAGATATTATTGATTTTTTTAGTAATGGGCTCTTCTAGCATACTTTTGTATTGTAATACCAACTCCTAATAGGGTTGACGCTTCTAACAAGGCCTAGTCCTCTAACAAAGAAATTTAAACTATACAAATGTAATAGACTCCTAATAGGGTCAATGTGTTTCACAAGATACTTTTGATTAATAGATCATTTTGTGGGTACTATCCCCTACCAGGGTTTTCCCTTGGCTAGGGTTTCCTAGTTAACAAATAATGGTTTTATGAGTTGCATTGTATTATGGTTATGAGTACTTTTCAATTTGATCATATATGCAAGTTTAAATTTTGTTAATGATATCCATAGTTGGGAAAAAGTTTATGGAACATTGATTCATCCACCCTCTTAGTATTCCCTATTTCTAACAATTGGTATCAGAGTGCAGTTAATCAGAGGAAGCCTAACAACTTGAGTAGGATCTCTATGGATATATATCAGTTGAAAAATAATCACGAGGAAGATCTTGAGGGACTTGATATAGTTACAAAGGATAGAAATAAATAGAAGATCAAACTTCAAGATGCACTAGATTTCATTCAAAATTTAAAAGAGTAGATTAATTCATCTAAATCCAAGAAGAAAGAACCACATAATAAGATCAAGGATAATTAAGCATTTTCCAATATAAATAAGGAGAAAGAAATTCTAAATCATGAGCTTTAAGATGAGCATGATGGAAGATGAAAAGAAAATTCAACCAAATTTAAGATTTGAGAATGCATTTATAAAATCCAAACTTACCAAGGTGACATATGAACTTGAGACTACAAAACTTGAGCAGTACAACATTATTGTAAAAGAATAACTTACACAAAATAACAATTGAGAAGTTATATTTAAGAACTGAGAAGCTTGTTGAGCATATTATGGCACAAAGACATGCTGGAGACAAAATAGGAATTGATATATAAAGGAAAATCATCTAAAGGATATGAAGTTATTGAGGAACAAGATCTAGTGAACCAAAAAACCTAAGAAACAAGAAGATATGAACAAAGAAGTTCCAAAACTGCATGAACAACTTGAAGCGTAAAGAAATAATTAGATGGAAGATGCTTTGCATGTAATCAACTTGGGAAGATAAAGGACAATACAATTAAGTATACTAAACCCTTTTTTGGTTATTGTTATATTTTCTTTTCTTATGGACACAAATATAATGAATGTAGGAAATCTAGATATGATAATGATAAAAAAATGTATGGAAGTACTAACCTTGTTGCTAATAGACCTTTGGGAGTGAGAAATATCATAAGAAATGGAATTGTGTGTTACAAGTGCAACAACTTTGGGCATATTTCTAGGGATTGCAGACACAAACTAATCAATTTAGACCTAGATATGGAAAAAATTTTATATGATGTTAGATTTGTAAAAAAATGGGATAAACAACAAGATTTTTTTAGAATGAACAACATGAGAACACCTGATATGAGATCAAAAAATATGAACTTTAGAAGGAATGTGAACAATAATGAAAGAAGAAATGAAAATGTGAAAGGAAAGAAAATTGAAAGACTAGGCAAAACATTTGTAAGAGCAAGAACTCCTTTAAGCACTCAAATATGGGTAGAGAAGACAAATGACCCATCGAAAGAAACTTTGAAATAAGATGTAGTAGCTGAAAAACCCTTATCAACTTAAGAAATCATATTTAAAAGGGAAATGAGGGTAATATACCATAAACTCATCAAAGCCCTAAAATAACAACTTAAAGTTTTGTTCACTTGGGAGGATCTTGAAAATAGTGTCTAGAAGGTATGTTTAAGAGCACATAAAGAACTTAGATCATATGTGTGCATAAGAAAGAAGTTTAACTTACTAGATGTAGTATACTTCTTGAGTTATGTGTACATGAACAATTAATGTGGATGCAATTTTGTAAGTATTTAATTATCTAGATCAATCAATTTGCACACTATTTGATCATTTAGAGCTAAGAGGAACATGTAAGAGCAACTTGAAGGTGATTTGAAGAAATTTGGAAGAAAACTCAAGAAGATTTCTAGTAGGCCCTAATTATATGATATCAAGTTTATATTTTGTCATGAGTTTGAAAATGAAGAATGGATAAGGATCATTTTGAGCTGTATATATGACAATAGATTTTGGATTGGAGATCAACCTATTGAAATTTCAAGTGACCTTATTCATGAAGTGATAGGTTTGAGGAAAAATGACATAATTCCTATTAGTGAAAAAAATGTAAAGAAAATTGTACAAATACACACTGAAAAGGAGTGAGATGGAAGAGAAATGATGCTAAGAAAGAATAAACCAAATGATGTGATATTTATTAGTAACGTCTTGGCTTAAAAAAAAATTCTATCTCTAGAGAAGATGAAGTATCAATAGTTTTCATAAATGCATCCTACAAGATGTGCATTGGGAGAAATGAGGATAATCTTTGTGAAATATTAAAACATCAAATAGTTGACAATTTAGAATGAATAAATAAGAAAAAAGATGCTACATTTAGATTTAAGTCATTGATCACTTACCTAGTCTTTCATATTTTGAAAAGATTACTAATATGCCTAAATCTAAATGGAAATATGACAAGTGCACAATGGAACTAATGAACCATTATTATAGAAAAACTGTTGACAATTGGCTTTATGTAGTGCTGTAATTATTTTCATTAATGGCAACACATGATGTACTTACTTGCAAAAAACCTCAGTAATAAAGATATTTAGCTTTTGGTACTCAAAAAATTGTCTAAGTATGAAATTGGTTTACAACAGTACATTATTTTATATGTAAAATGTTTCTGACGTCATATTATGACTAACAAAGTTAGACAGAGACTATATACATGTTGGTGATGATGTGTATAACCTTAGACATTAGTACAAATAATACGTAAAAGAGATATTCACAATTTACCAAGTGAAACATAACATTAGAATTAAAGGAAAGGAATAATTTTTTTTACAAAATAATTACTTGACCAATTAGGGCCGACATCCTAGATGTTTACTCTAAGTTGGAAAAGTATATTATGGTCTTAGCTAAACTAGCAATAATTTATGAAAAAGCATGGTATTTATGAAAATAACATCTTACAAAAAGAAGTGTACAATTGTATTGTGATAAGTGATATGAAAAATTTTCGTGAAACGATATATGCAAAGTTTTGAGAACCTAATTTTGTGATCCAAGATCAAGATAAGGATTGAGATCAGTCAAGAGAGAAGACACAACACCTATATAATTGAAAACTAATTACTTGTTTGGGCAGTGAGCTCTTCTTGTAATTGGAAGTGCATGTTTGGGTAGTGAGCATCTACTGTTCTACAACTCCTAACAGGGTTGGAATCTCCTAACAGGGTTGGAATCTCCTAACAAGGATTCAAAGTCTCCTAACAGGGACTCTCTATACTGAATTTTCTCATTGAATCCTAATAGGGTCCATCCTCTAATACAAAACATATATATCAACATATTATCTAGTGGATATTATCCCCACCAGAGTTTTCCCTTGGCTTGGGTTTCCCTAGTTAAAAATATATGGTGTTGTTCTCTTTTATGCATGGTCATTACTACTGTTCAACATTACTCATTTACTTTCTTATGCATGGTTCAAATTATTTAATAATATCTAGTTGGCAAAAAAAGTTTGTAGAATACTAAATCAGCCCCCCCCTCAGTATTCCCTATTTCTAACAATTGGTATCAGAGCCTAGTTACTTAGAAGAGGCTTAACAACTTGAGTAAAATCCCTACGGATATGGAATAGTTGATGAAGAACTTTGAAGAGGCACTTGAAAAAATTGATCTCCTTACTAAGGAAAGAGATAAGATGAAAGATAGATATGAAGACTCCAAAGTATACATTGGAAAATTGAAGGACAAGATTGAACATCTCAAATCCAAGCTTGAATCTACTGAATCTACTGATGATGACGAATATTCAAAAATAGAAACAAAGTACAAGATCTTGAAGCATGAATTGAAGATGATTAATTTAAAATTGAGGTTGAGGAATGATCCTAGCAAAATTGAATCTGATTTGAAGATTGAAAATTTAGATCTTAGAGCAAGTCTAGTGAAGAAGACATTTGAATTTGAAACATTGAAAGAAGATCATGAAGAACTTCATAAGTACAACACTATTGTGAAAGGTGAACTAACTTAGTGCAAACAACAACTTGAAAATCTTTACACTAGCAGAGAAAAACTTGATGAATCTATGTCAATACAAAGATCTACTTATGACAAAACTGGTCTTGGTTATCTATTTAACATGTTAGCAAAGAAACCTGAACGTAAATTAGATCGAAAAGAGAAAAATAAATCTGATGATAATATTGAATCAAGTCAATCTTCTAATAAATCCAAAGAAGTTGAGAAGGAAATTGTGAAATTGGATGAAACTAAGAAAGTGGAATCTCCTAAGGAAATCATGTATGAATTTTGAGGTAAATATTTTTCATGTAATGAAATAGGTCATATGAAAAGAAATTATATAAATAGATCATTTAATCATGTTAAAAAATTTTATTTTCATAATTTTCATGTTATTGGTGATAATGGAATTGATTGTAGGAAACCTAAATATGATAATGATAAAAGAAATAGTAGAATCTCTAGAAATACTAACCCTATAGATAGAAGAAGATCTAATGAAAGAACATCAAGGGAAAGTAGAACTTATGAAGAAAGGAAGAAAATCATGTGTTATAAGTGTAACAACTTTGGACACATAGCCTAATTGTCAAGCACCTATTGATCAATAGAATCCTAGAAGTAGAACCCTAGTATGTTAGTTATGCAACAACTTCAGACATACAACAAAGTGTTGTAGAATGGATAGAAGTACTAATGGAAGAAACTTCAAAAATGACATAAGGAATCATGGAAGAAACTTTGGAAATAGAAGCAAAAATGGAGGAACTTCAAAAATGACAAAAGGAATCATGAGAGTAACTCTGGAAATAAGAAAGACAATGAAGAAAAAACAATTGTAGTCAGTGAACTTTGAGAAGAACTCAATGAGCCATTCCTAAAAGGATTTGACATCTCATAGGAAAATTTATATGATGGTGAGACAAGAAAATCAAAATCAATAATCAATTTTGATTCAACCAAGTTGAATTAAGCTTGTTTACAACACTAGAATTAAAAACTTCATTTAGAGATTGAGCTACTTTTAGCGAGGTTGAGGAAAGATGTATCTTGATGAGTTTGGAATTTAGTTAAGCTTGCTTGCAATTTGGAGCTTATTGAAACAAGTTACAAAGGAAATAAGTGTTACTATTACAACAGAGAAAGTTTACTATATGACAGAAGATGAAATCTATGTTTTTACAATAAATCTCATGGAGAAAAGTTTTTTAGAACATTATCATGATGAGAGGAAGTTATGGTGAACTTCAGATAGCATTTGCAGATCATATAGTTGATTTTGAGAAGATATTTGATTTTAGAACAAATTAAATAACTTTTTTGATTGAGCAAAGTATGCAATAATGCAAGTTACAGATGAATAAAAGGAGTATGAATTTGATTATTTCTATGTCGCAATCATCTTAGAAGCTTAGAGCATACTAAAGTGATTTGGAAAAAGTGATTTCGAGCAAAACCCTACTCCAAAAAAAGTATTTTATCATTCTTTGCACAACAATTCTTTTATAAATTTATTTTTGGTATAATTGTGGATATGTTAGTTGTTCAGAATGTTGAGAATATTGAGATATCCAAATTAAAGGTTGTTCTTGTGGAACCCCTAGAAAAAAACCCTAATTTGGCTTTGTCAATTACTTCAAACAATGTAGTGTTATTGGAAGATGTAGGAAGCTATCTATGGAGTAAGTTTGAAACTATTGGAAGTGAGTTTATGAACAAGGATATGGAAATTTTTTCAATCATGATATGACTATTAAGCCTAGATATGAGCATTTGAAAGACTTAGACTTAGTCAGATATAAATTTTACCTCAAATTTGATATAGAATTCATAATGGAAAGATTTGGATGGGAGATAATGTAGTTGACATCTCTGTTGACCTTATTCATGAGGTCACTGGTCTTAGCAAACAAGGAAGTATATCTATTGGTGAGAAACTAGTTAAAAAGAAGGTTGAAAGTTATACTAAGGTAGTTTACAATGGTAAATCAATGGTGATCAACACCATATTGACAACATGATTGAAACATGTACTATGGACAAGATAACAGATGTATGTAGAAGACATCCAACAGAGAAAATCGCGGACAACAAAAATTTGATTGTGAGAACATTTCATAATGAAATGAAATAGAGATACAAAATTTCCCTTGTAATTATTGATAGATTCAAGAATAAAATATGTTTTATGGTAGATACTGACTTAACCTACATTGAAGCAGTAGAACCTTGGGAAACATTTCTTGAGCCCCTAGGTTATGAATTGAGTGATGATATAGCTATTAGTTATATTGATTTATTGTTAAAATAAAATATAGACCAAGCATCATACATATTCAGAACATATGAGGAGATAACCCAGTTAGCCTACCAAGCATCATTAGAAAAGGCATCTCATAAGAAGATTGCATCTATAAGGAAGAAAACATTATTTGAGGCCAAAATTTTAGAAGAAGAATATCAAGAAGTCAGAAAAATTATCTTTGGACTGAAAGAACTAGTGAACAATGTGTAATGTATGTGACACCTCTGTCAGTTAGCCAAGAATCTAGTGTATCTATTGCAAAAATCCTACATAACAGAGCATTCCATATGCTGTTGTATCAGCCGAGCAACCAAGTGAATCTAAGAGGAAGTTTGAAAGGTTAGTAGAGACTCACAAGTCTAAAAGAGTCAAGCAACAAGCTACTAGACTAGATAAGAGAAAGAAGAAATTGTTGACAATTGAAGACTCTAGTAATGATGAAGAAGAAGAGGAACAAGAAGACAAATAACCAGAGAAAGTCATTGTTTCCAAGTAGCCAATAGGTCAAACAAGGTAAGCATGGAAACTTAAGATAGAGAAGATTAACACAATTATTGTTAATGAAGGGAACTTTATACAAATGAATAAATTCTATAATTTATACAATGAAATGGAGAAAGAATAGATTGATATCTCTACTGTGATATATATTATTATCAATAACCTAAAACTTTAGAGTATTAAAGGCATGATGAATTAGAAAAGCTATGATAGAATTGTATCTAAGAAGGCACCAGTTCATGAGGAAGACATGGAACTTCAGAAGTCAATGCTAATAACTATATTAAAGATAGACGATGAAGATGAAATCAAGAAATTAATGAAGAAACTAGAACCTTACTTGTGAAGTAAGATAAGGCAATTTCTATTCATGGAAGGAGAAAATAATTTTATAATAAGTGGAACTATAACAACCATCAATCAAATGATGAGTGAGTTAAAGGTAGAACCTAATACTAAAGAGAAAACCTCAGAAGTATTAGTAAGTGGTGATACTATGTAAATTGATCAGACAAATGTTATAATTAACATTGATGAAGACCCATTTGATTATCCTAAGTCCCATTCTAAAGATATTTAGGATCAATTGAGACTGATTGAGGAGGAGAAAAGACAAATAGAAGAGGAAAAGAAGAAGATTGAAGAAGCCAAGCTGAAATTACTAGAAGAAGAAAAGGAGAAAGAAGATGAAAAGAGGAAAGAAGAAGAAAAAGAGAAAAAATTGGAAGAAGAAAAGAAAGAAAGAGAAGAGAAGGAAGAAGAAGAGAAAGAATAAGAAGAGAGAAAGTCAAGGAAGGTAGCAAAGAAGAAACTAAAGGAACATGAGCTGAAAACATCTAGCTCACCCTCTCCTATATCTCTTGCAAATCTTACAAGTGATGATGATGATCAATCTAATCTAATCTCATCCTTGACAAAATTGTTTGAGAAGAACCAAAAGGTGAAAAGTCTATAGAGAGCACTAATGGAGGTGATAATAGATTGCACAAGACCCTCATAACCAAACACACTAAAGAAAATCCTCAATAAAGAGCACAAGCAATTGTGAAATCATTTGATGATGAATTTACAAATTTATTAAATGTTGTTGAGTCTAAGGCTCAAATCTCACATGATACCAATCTTTTTAGTACCATTTGTCAAAATATTCATAATGATTTGCCGAGTCCTGATACTTGTATCAAGGAACTCTGAAGATGTCAAAAGGTGAAAAGTCTATAGAAAGCACTAATGGAGGTGATAATAGATTGCACAACACCCTCACAACCAAACACACTAAAGCAAATCTAGAATAGAGAGTACAAGAAATTGTGAAATCATTTGATGATGAATTTACAAATTTATTAAATGTTGTTGAGTCTAAGGCTCAAATCTCACATGATGCCAATATTTTTAGCACCATTTGTCAAAATATTGATAATAATTTGCTGAGTCTTGATACTTGTATCAAAGTACTCTGAAGATGTCAACAAGTTGGAAAGGTACTGTACATCAAGTTTACTTTATCTCATATGTTGACCAAAGATATAGATATAAAGATTCAAGGAAAGCTAAGTGAGCTTGAAGCTTTAACTAGTTAGTTATAGCAACCCTCTTGTAGAGTTGATGAGTTGGAAGGAAACGTTTTTGGTTTTCACACAGACATTAGGCAACTAGAAATTAAAAAAGAGCTAACTTTTAGAAGACTATAAGAATTTAGAAAAGTCTATTGCTCTAAAGATATCAGCAGATGAAAGAAAATTGGAAGAATGTGTCAAAGAAAAAGACACCTATGCAAACTTCACCTACTCTAACCTTAGTGCACTTGAGAGTGCATCATATGCCTTATGTGCAATGCTCACTATTGCTGGAGTAGGAAAACACACATGGTAAAAAAGGTATGAATAGTTTGAAGGAAATTTTTGATGATTGTATGAAAGTATTAGCAACTTGACAACTGACAATTTTTTTTTTGACATTTTTGAATCTTTCGACCTTTGTCATTAATGTCAAAGGGGGAGTAGTTGTAGAACAAAATTGTGTAAAATTGTGTAGTAAGTTATGGATGTAGTAATCATATCCGAAGGAGGAGCAATTGAGTATTTGTAATATGAAGTATATGTAATGTATTAGATATTAAATATTGTAAGTTTTTGTTAAGGTTTTTATCACTTAGCCAATTTTTGTTACTTCTTTTGATCAATGCCAAAGGGGGAGATTGTTGACAACTGGCTTTATGTAGTGATGTAATCATTGTCATTAATGGAACAAATGATGTACTTACTTGCAAAAAACCTCTGTAACAAAGATACTTAGCTTTTGGTACTCACAAAATTGTCTGAGTATGAAATTGGTTTACAATACTACATTATTTTATATGTAAAATGTCTCTAACATAATATTATGACTATAAAAGTTATACGGAGACTATATACATGTTGATGATGATGTGTATAACCTCAAAAATTAGTATGGATAGTATATAAAAGAGATATTCATGATTTAACAAGTGAAACAGAACAAGGAAATTAAAGCAAAGGAATTATTTTGTTTACAAAATAATTACTTGACCAAATAGGGACAACATCCTAGATGTTTACTCTAAGTTGGAAAAGTATATTATTGTCTTAGCCAACCTAGTAGCAATTTGTGAGAAGGCATGGTATTTATGCAAAGGACATCTATGAAAAGAAGTGTGCAATTGTATTGTGATAAGTGATATGTTAACTTTTTGTGAATTGATATATGCAAAGTTTTGAGAACTTGCTTTTGTGATCCAAGATCAAGCTGAGGAAAGAGATCAATCAAGAAAGAAAATACATTACCTACATACCTGAAGACTAATTACTTTTGTGGGTAGTGAGCTCTTCTTGTAATTGGAAGTGCATTTTTGGGCAGCCAACTCTTCTTCCATCTACTATACTACAACTCGTAATAGAGTTGGAATCTCCTAATAGGGATTCAAAGTCTCCTAATAGGGACTATCTATATTGAATTTTCTCATTGACTCCTAATAGGGTCCATCCTCTAACAAGGAACACATACATCAATATATTATCTACTGGGTATCATCTCCACTGGGGTTTTCCCTTGGCCAGGGTTTTCCTAGTTAACACAATATGGTGTTATGAGTTCTCTTTATGCATGGTTATTACTACTATTCAACATTACTTGGTTACTTTCTTAAGAATGGTTCACAGTATTAAATAATATCCACTTGATGACAAAATTTTGTAGAATACTGATTCACCCAACCTCTCAATATTCCCTAATTCTAAAAAAAAATATGAGGATTACATGATCATTAACATACCCAAATTGATGAAAAATTCTTAGTCTGAGATTAAGAAAAGAGTGAGGATACCTAAGACTATGGTACAAAAGTATAAACAAGACATATATTTCATTATGGAAATAAGAAAGACATGTATGGAGGTTGTAGAGCCTCAAGTGATGTTCATTGATTCTGTAAGAATTTGCCTAAGGGCAAAATTCACCCAAGAACTAAGAATTCAAACACAAGCACACAGTAGACCAAAAATGGATATGATCAATTAATTAGAGTATGTCTGAATACATTGCTCTATTCAGAATGTGATGATCAACACACTAGGAGTGCCTATATATAAAGGCCTCTAAGATACATCTAGAATGCCTCGTAATCAACACCATGATGAGTCATACAACCAAGCACATGTCCACTAGATATGGATTATCCTTCATTAAGCACAGAAGTAAGTGTGATGATGAGAGGATAAGCCTACAAGGATGTGACACACAAAACAGTGTTGTAGACACCATGTACTAAAATAGAGTTGCGTACTCCTATGTTGTCTACATGACAACTCAAAAGGTGTGCAAACTCCTAACTGTCTCACAAATAAAAATAATAAAATAATGCAAAATAATAAAATAATGCATTAACCTAAGTAAACTTAAGTAAGTGTAATAAGTAAATACTTATTTACACCAACACCCCCCCTTAAGTGCAACTTAGGGGAATGCCCTTAAGCTTACGAACTAGGATGAAGATGCAGAATGGGTCTTGGCTAGTAGGCCATGTTAGGTACCCATGTACATAATGAAAATGCAATCTTCCGTAAAGTGGGGAAAGAGGGAAAACCTCATGGGAAAAACCCTCCCCCAAAAAGAGA
The DNA here is from genome assembly GCA_028749045.1 of Cupressus sempervirens. Lineage (NCBI taxonomy): Eukaryota > Viridiplantae > Streptophyta > Pinopsida > Cupressales > Cupressaceae > Cupressus > Cupressus sempervirens. Next base: position 210,480,487 of record CM053792.1, read on the forward strand.
GATAAAAGGGATGCATGGATGGATGGAGTAATCAAGACCCCCCCCCCATTATGACATACATCCATGTATATATAAGAAAGAACGGAGAAGGAAAAAACCTCCTATGAGGAAAAAGTCCCCACCAAAAAGGAGAAGAAGGAGATGAGGTAGTCCCCCCCACCCCCCCTCCTTAAAAGTAGTATGCCAATCAATGAGAAATGCTCTGATGTAGAAGCTAATCCATGCCCTCTATATGATGTTCCTCCCCTTTGGAAGAAATAAGAGCAATGGTACCTGTGAGATGCGTCCCCTAGATGGAGAAGGAATCTATATGATGACTGGTATCTCTAAAACTTGTTCAAAAGTTCCTATGTCGATACTGATGATAGCTTCCTCCAAAACTGTTGAAGAGAAGAGAAAATCAAACAAGGAAGGAGGTAGAACCTGTCTCAAGAGACCAACAGTCTTCTCAAATGATGAAGAGACCTCCTACAGATGCTGTAAAGAAGAATCCACAATCACACCAATCTGGAAGGATTGATCATGTAGAGCATGGAGTTGAGGGTTAGAGTGGGCCCTTGCAACAACTGTAGAAGACTCGTCAGCAAAGAGAAGGCATAAATCATCATAAAAGTCTCCCATATCTACTGTGTGTGACTTCAAGAATAGAACTAAAATGTCTAGCAAGAAATCATCACCTAGAAGACCATGAGTACCCTGCAGTGCTGAAGTACATGAATTTGTCACTGCGGAAAAAGGATGGAATATCTGCCTCAAAAAGAAGACAAATGTCATCAATAATATCTCCCGCATCTTCAATGTGAGACTTCACGAACAACTGTGCAATGTCTAAAAGAAAGTCTTCGCATGAAGGTAGAGTAGGAAGACATAAAGTATCCTGCTACACTAATTCTAAAGCATCTATGGCTAAAATAGGATCAGTGGGAGCAACAGGAGCTGGAGGTGTGATCTCATCTGAGGTTGAAGAAACCATAGCTAGAGTGACTAGATGTAGAAAGTTCACGGGAGATGGAGGATCACATGGATCTCCATATGCTTCCTAAATAGATCACCAAATATCACAAGGAAAACGTGCCAATCTAAGAGGACCAAAAGATTCCCTACTCATACTTTTACGTAGAAATTTATTAAGCTTGATAATATATGTCCAATCAAAATGTGGTGGCATTGAATAGAGATAAGGAAGCAATCCTGGATGTTCTCTTAGATAGTCAATTATCAAAGTCCTCCATTTGTAATAGTTCCTTGTTGTCAATTGTGGTCTAATACCAAACTAACAAATCTAACAAGACTTCATGAGATCAATCAATGAACCCCCAAAGAATCAAAGAACTCCCCCTAATGTATGATTTGAGCACTTGAAAGCCACTTGCCAATTTAGGGCCTATTTCTGAAAGTAGTATTTCTATCTACAAAACCTATAATGTGATTGCAGATCTATAAAGTAGACAAAAAAAATGCACTTTCAAAAAAAATGGAACCTAATTTGGAGTTCAAATGAGCCCGTACCAAACATTTTAAGTGGCAAAATTTGAGATTTTGGAGTTACAAAAAAATTCAGAAACAAAGATCTCAAACCACCTACACTAATGTGTAGATCACAAAATCCTACCCCAAAACAAAAAAAATTACTCACAAAAAGGAGTCCGTATGAGGAAGATATCGCTATTTGAAAATCATTGTTGCTGTTATTTTTTCTGAATCGCCGCTGTGCCTCCAAAAAATAAATGGCTCTAGATTTTGCCTTAGAGGTCCGATTTGGATGAAAAAAAATTTGATCTGGGGATTTTTGGACCTTCTGAATGTGATGCAAATATCAGATTTGCACCAACAAGCCTCAATCTTCACTTGAAAAAATTCTCTCCTATGGCCCCATGGCCAAAAAATTTCTGAAAAATGATGTAGATCTGAAAAAAATAGTAGAGATGCAGATGAAAAAAAATATAGATCTGAAAATTAAATGTACAGATCTGAAATGATCATACCAATGTTGCAAATCAGTCCTTTAGGTGCTGGTTTGCAAAAAAAATTGCCTCACAATTGACTTTGGCCTAGGGTAGGTAGCTTTGTAGCCGATTTTCACCAAATCAGCATTTTGGATGCCATGGCGAGGTCAGATCTAGATCTAGACGCTCCCAATTTTTGCAAGACTCCAGATTCGAGTTGAGGTGATGAAGCAAGCGTGGTCTTGAAATGGCTATGTGATAAGAAAGTCTCCAAGTTGCTCTGATACCATGTAAGAATTTTCCTAAGGGAAAAATTCACCTAGGAACTAAGAACTCAAACACAAGCACATAGTAGACCAAAAATGGATATGATCAATTAATTAGAGTATGTCCAAACACATTGCTCTGTTTAGAATGTGATGATCAGCACACTAGGAGTGCCTATATATAAAGGCCTCTGAGATACATCTATAATGCCTCATAATTAGCACCATGATGAGTCATACAACCAAGCACATGTCCACTAGATATGGGTTATCCTCCATTAAGCACGAAAGTCAGTGTGATGATGAGAGGATAAGCCTACAAGGGTGTGACATGCAAAACAATGTTGTAGACACCATGTGCTAAAATAGAGTTGCATACTCCTATGTTGTCTACATGACAACTCAAAAGGTGTGCAAACTCCTAACTATCTCACAAATAAAAATAATAAAATAATGCAAAATAATTAAATAATGCATTAACCTAAGTAAACTTAAGTAAGTGTAATACGTAAATACTTATTTACACCAACAGATCCTTTGGGATATGAAGTCACACAAGTCATGATAAAAGGATATGAAAAAGAGATTTTGGAATTTAATATTGATGAAAATAGTGATAAATGGGGAACAATATAAGACATATTGGAAGAAGAAAAGTAGTTACTAATGTATCAGGTGGGAAAGAAGAAAGTTGAGAGTATAGTTAAGAAAATACTTAAGGACACTAACATGACTATGGAAGAGTATGTTGAAGCAAAGAAAATAGTGGTTGAAATGAAAGCAAGTGGTTAAAAAAAATTTCTCTTAGTACAACCATTATCAATAAGCACTATCTAGAATTCCACCATCAACAACTAGTCCACTAGAAACATCTACACCTATAGCACCCATGGAAGATCAGCCAAAAGAAGAAGAGGAAGTTAGAATCATTGACAATATCACATCTTCTACTAGGAAGTCTTCAAGGACTTCACCTGTGATGATTGCATCACCTGAAGTTATAGTTAAGAAAGAGGAGGTAACTACTAAAATTTCAAAGAGAACTAAAGAGATAGCTATTGGGACTGGACCTAAGAAGAAACCTAGAGTATTAATGACCTATGGTGGTAAGAAGACATAAGAGATTAAGAGAAAGATACATCCATAAAGAAAATGAGAGGATACATCTCACCACCCTTAGTAGAACCTCAAGCTAAACCACAACAAGAATAAGAGAGTGGTAGCAAGAAAAGGAAATGGAAACTAGAGATAGGAAAAATGAATGAAATAATTACCACATATGAAAATTTGACAAAGTTGAAATAGTTCTATGAAAACTATGAGGCAAATTAGAGAAGAAACTTGGATATAATTGCAATCAAGTACATGATAATTTTTAGGACACGCTTCATCAATTTGCGTGGACAACTACCTAAGAAAATGCATGAGAGATTGAATAAATCTAGGCTAAGGTACTAGAGGAAGAACATAAACTGAGAGAAGTATGTATTAAAAAATATTGAATGCTAGATAATAATCATAATATTGAGGAAATAAAAAAAAAGTTGAATCCTTTTTTATAGATAAAATAAGAGAAATAAAAATCATGGGAGGATTGTATGAAGAGGTTAGAGAAGAAACAAACAAGGTAGTATATCAAGTGATGCATTAACTTTCTACAATAGATCAATCATAGGACAACACCATGGAAACATAAGAAAATATTATTTAGCAAGATGAAAATATGGTGATAGGGGGAGCTACAATCAAAATTGACACAAATAATGATCACTTTTCCAGAGCATCAAAGAATCTATTTGTAAATCAACATGAGTATAATATTGGTAATTTGGTTACTGATAACATTATAGCTTAATCTATCTCCGACAGTGGAAATAAGAAATATAGCAAGAAAAAGAACATTGGAATTGAGAAAATATTTAGCACACTAACAAGCCAACTCAAGGACTATTCCTAAGCTTGAAAATAGTGACACCATCTATTAAGAGAATAAAAACAAGTTCTTAGCCATGGGAAGATAGTTGACAAGCTACAAAGAACTTTACCCATACACGTACAAGTAGATAAGACAAACATTAAGAAGAAAGAGGAAAATATATTGACTAAATTTAACAATCATTATAGAACATTGGAAGAGGCTATAAGGATAAAGGTTCAAATTGATGCAAGATTATTTGACATAGTTTGCAACACTACCAAAGGCAACATGTTAGTTTATACACCTTAATTAAGGAGATGATGAGATGCCTTGAAGAAGGAAATAAATTGTACATTGATTGTGCTCTTGCGTGCGCACATGCACACACACACACATGGAATAATTATCAAGGCTATTCATGATAAGGGACTGAGATTGATAAGATGATTAATGAATTATGAAACTTACTGAGTTTTATTAGAGATTTTCCAAAATAAATGATGAAATTAAATTACTAGAGAATGACAAGAAAAAATACTAAAAAGAATCACATTGCTACAAGATCATCTAATACCTAAAGTGGATGTAATTCAGAAGCAATTGGATACACTCTTGCACCTAAGGTCATCATACAAATTTTTTCTTATACTAATTTGAATGCATTTGAACTAGAAACTTATGGTTTTTGTGGGATAATATGCATTAAAAATGTGTAAAGTCTTCATGGGATATAGTATTTCAAAACTTGAAGACATATTTTTTTATTGCATAAAGCTTTTTGGAAAATAGTTAGCATAAAGAAGTTGAGTGGAACCAAAATTTTGACATGTACATAAGTTTTGACTCACCTTTTCTACTGATGTCAAAGAGGGAGTGTTGAACAAAAAAAATGTTAGTATATCCTATTTTTAGAATAGTATATAGAAGGAGTTATAAGTATATTCAAGAAGGAGTATAGTATATAAGATGGTATACATTTTTGAAAGTGATCCACAATTTTGAAATTTACAGAAGGCCATAAATTCTGAGAATTTTGACACTTAGCCAATTTTTCTTATGTTGCCATCAATGTCAAAGGGGGAGATTATTGGTAATTTGGATAAGGAGTTTTGTTAGAGTTGGCATTTAAGGAAACATATACTTTGTATGAAGAGGGGAAAAGACAATATAAAGTTTTGCATACTATGACTTAGAAAATTGTCGAAGTATAGATTAGTAGAATAATGCACAATCATCCTTATTTTATTCAATGTAGCTCACTAGAGGAAATTGAGAATTTTCACTCTTAGATGGAGATATTATAGATACTATACAACACATGGGTAACATTGCTTAAGTTCTGGATATGTACAAACAAAGTTAAAAGAATTTTATTAATAACTTGATGAAATAGACAGGAAAAAGTAAAGGCAGAGTAAATACATTTTTGGTTAATGAATTGTTTTGTATTACCAAAATAATGAATTAAAAATGTTGGGACAATATCCTATATCTCAACCCACACATGGAAAAAGATAATTCAAGAGATTTAGCAAAGTATCAAGCATTAGGGCTGGTAGGATGAAATATTTTGGTGTAAAGGAAGAACTTTTTGTTTACCATGTTGAAGTTGATGAAAGATCAACCCCACAACTCCCACGAATCACCTGCATGCAAACACCTATCACAAAAGAAAAAGATGAGAGGAGGCAAGGGTTTGCTCTGAAAACACGTAAATTATATATTTAGATGAAGAATAGATTGAAGAGACTCATAATTACAAAGAGATCAATCCTTATAAAAGGAGATCGAAACCCAAAAAAGGGTAACCTAACAAGTTACTAAACGTAACCTAAAGGTGAAAGTTATTTAATAATTATAAAATAATTATTAAATAGAGAAAGCTAAAAAATGCATAAAGCAAAATCTTAAGAAGGGAGAAAAGATAATTTAATAAATAAAATAAAATTATCCTTTTTCTCTAACATAATAAAGTGTGACATTGTAATGTAATGTTGTAATGTTTGAATGTACACTATCTATGATCAATATTGATGTAAATTTAATGCTAGTACAAAGTAGTACAATTACATGATCAATTTTGAGGACATAGGTACAGGGAGAGATAAGATATTGAAGATATCAACATTGTGTCACTTGTATATTTTGACTCATTTTTCAAAGAAAATTGGTCAAATTTTTGATTCATCTTGGTCAAATTTTTGACAAACTATTTTGTTTCTATTTTTTTCATCAAAAATTTGATCAATTTTTTCTTTGGTCAAAATTTTGACCAAATTGCTAATGATTGCTATATGTTATAGTGACAAGCCTTGTTTATCACTCACTGAAAACACTCATCACCATGACTTATAGCAATATATCCTCCTTTTTGATATAAGAGTTCAATATATTCTATAGTGATATTTCCTCCTTTTCAATCACCAAAAACACTCATTGCCATGACTTATAGCGATATCTCCTCCTTTTCGATAGAAGAGTTCACTATATTTTATAGTGATATCTCCTCCTTTTTGATCACCAAAAACACTCATCATGGCTTATCGTGATATCTCCTCCTTTTTGATAGAAGAGTTTGCTATACTCTATAGCGACATCTCTTCCTTTTTGATCACCAAAAATACTCATTACCATGACTTATAGTGATATCTCCTCCTTTTTGATAGAACAGTTTGCTATATTCTATAGCGATATCTCCTCCTTTTCGATCACCAAAAACACTCATCGAAATGACTTATAGTGATACAAAATCTCTATCGCTCATTGCTATAATGATTATATTTGTTTTCTATTTGCTAATGATCTCTATATGTTATAGCGATAAGCCTCCTTTACCTCTCATTGCTATATTGTTTTTGTAGTTTCTTTGCATACTGATAAAAGGAATCACTATATGTCACAGTGATATACTTTCCTCATGGCTCATCACTATGTCAAGATTAGGTCTTCTCTATATAGTGATAGAATAATTTTCTATATTCTATAGAGATATCTCCTCCTTTTTGATCACTGAAAAGACTCATCGACATGACTTATATTGTTATAGTGATAAGCCTACTTTATCACTCATCGTTATATTGTTTTTGTAGTTTCTTCACATAGTGATAAAAGGGATCAATATATGTCATAGCGATATACTTTCCTCATCACTCATCATTATGTCAAGATTGGGCCTTCTTTGTATAGTGATAGAAGAGTTCACTATATTCTATAGCGATATCTCCTCCTTTTTTATCACTAAAAATATTCATCAACATGAATTATAGCCATACAAAATCTCTATCACTCATCTATGTGATGATTATATTTTTTCCATTTCCCAATGATCACTATATGTTATAGTGATAAGCCTCCTTTATCGCTCATCACTATATTGTTTTTGTAGTTTCTTCACATAGTGATATAAGGGATTGTTATATGTCATAGTGATATACTTTCCTCATTGCTATGACAAGATTAGGCCTTCTTTGTATAGCAATAGAAGAGTTCGCTATATTCTATAGCAATATCTCCTCCTTTTTGATCACTGAAAACACTCATTGGCATGACTTATAGTGATACAACATCTCTATCTCTCATTGTTATAATGATTATATTTTTTTTCCATTTGATGATGATCACTATATGTTACAATGATAAGCCTCCCTTATCGCTCATTGCTATATTGTTTTTGTAGTTTCTTTGCATAGCGATAAAAGGGATCACTATATGTCATATCGATATAATTTCCTCATCGCTCATCGCTATGTCAAGATTAGGCCTTCTCCATATAGCGATAGAAGAGTTCACTATGTTCTATAGTGATGTCTCCTCCTTTTTGATCATAAAAAAACTCATTGACATGACTTATAGTGATACAACATCTCTATTGCTCATCGCTGTAATGATTATATTTGTTTTCCATTTACTGATAATCGCTATATGTTATAGCGATAAGCCTCCTTTATTGCTCATCGCTATGTTATTTTTTTAGTTTCTTCATATAGAGATAAAAGAGATTTTTATATTTCATAGAGATATATAATTTCCTCATTTCTCATTGCTATGTCAAGATTAGGCCTTCTCCATATAGTGATAGAAGAGTTCACTATATTCTATAGTGATATCTCCTCCTTTTCGATCACTGAAAACACTCAGCGCCATGACTTATAGAGATACAAAATTTCTATTGCTCATCACTATAATGATTATATTTGTTTTCCATTTGTTGACGATTGCTATATGTTATAGCAATAAGCCTCTTTTGTCACTCATCGCTATATTATTTTTGTAGTTTCTTCGCATACCAATAAAAGGGATCACTATATGTCACAACGATTTACTTTCCTCGAACAAAGAAACAAAATTTCTATTGATTGAGGTTTCTAACACACTTGTATGACATAAATTTCATTAACGGTTAAATGAAATGTTGAATGATGGATTCCAATGCTTATTTGATGGTTCGAGTGAGGTAAGACATTGAAGAAATATACAAAGAAGTCAAGGCAAGGTTTCCTAGCATCCACTGAATGTTTGGTGAAATTAGTGTGGCCAATTCTTACATGATTTCTAACCACAATGTCCAAGTGAGTTACACCATCTACCCCTAAAGATATAATATTAAAGCTAAACCCAACATTTCATATGAACCCACCAATATTTTGTTGAATAAGGGTTACAATGTTTGTGCTTTCAACGCTTCAATTAATGTGACTTGTACAAGGCAATGATAGTGCAAAACACAACTACTCACAAATTTGCTAGTTCACTTAATGTTATCAAGAAAGAGTCCACTAAAACATAAGCTAGAAGATTGGAGAAGAATTATCAATTACATATTTGAAGAATTCAAATAGGAAAAACTTCATAACCTAGCACACATTCAGTGAAGAGTGTACATGACTGATCTATGACTAGAATAAGCATGCACTAGTACTATGATATTATATTAGATAAACCATCAGTAAGCCACTATAGAATATAGAGGTTTAACTAGAAAACAACAATTGGATAAGTACTATCTTATGCACATCAAAATATATCCAGAACAACCACTTCATACTCTTGTCAACTCTTAATATCGAACTAGTGCTCAAAACAGACTACCTTAAATCATATCAGTCTTGGGTGTGGATAATATTATCTATTACCTTCCTCTATCAATGTATAAGGTTTTCATTAATAAATTCTAGTGTAAAGGAGTTCAAATTCAAATAAAACCAAGGGTGCAAACTCGGGTGTGGATAATATTATCTATTACCTTCCTCTATCAATGTATAAGATGTTCATTAATAAATTCTAGTCTAAAGGAGTTCAAATTTGAATAAAACCAAGGGTGAACTAGCAAATTTCTATAACTAGTTATATAATCTTATATAACCTTGTTAAAAAGGAAATGTTACCTTGCAGAAAATAGTTATGGGGAATAATCTAATAAAATAATCCAATTAATTTTTAGTATTCGATTGACTAATTTTTACAATATTCACACAAGAATTAATGTATAATGCATCAAAGCCATAACTTTCTTTCACAATGGAAGATTAATTGAGCTCACATAATGAGAAAAGAATCCAACATAGTGCACCCAAATAAAATCTTGAATCCACTACACTGCTATAACTTAAACATACTGAAATAGTACAAGTAAACTATGAAAAAAGTAAATGAAAAACAATACAAAACTTACTAATTTTTGGAGCCCACAAAAAAATGGAATTGGTAGAGTGAATTGAAAAAGAGATCACAATTGAAAACTACTTCATCATGTTTAATGAGAGGCAGGGGAGAAGAAGGTCCTATTTCCTAAGGAACACAATCAACCACAACTATAGCTACAACCTCAACCTCAACCTCAACTTCAGCCTTCTCTCTCTCTCTCTCTTTCTTCTTCTCCAATTGATTGGGATTGAAACCTTGTATATAGTTTGTGACTTGTTACAACAAAAATTTCTCTGTAAATACCACCATTGTTCCCCTGATACAATTCAAAGTGCTCATCACTCGTTTCTGCAGTAACACTACCTTGAATTCTAGCATCTCTAGTTATGTAAAGAACTATTAAGATATATAAAAATAATATAAACAAAAACATCCCCATTAAAAAAATTGGACATTAATCTTTTACCCTTATCCAAGAGAAATAACATACCATATTCATCGATCAAAGTATCACAGTCATAGCTTGTAGCAATAAAGGGGCCTCCTACTATACGACCAAAGTTGGTTCCTCCATGATACCACAAATTGTGCAACTCAAGTATTAATTCTACCTATGATATTGATGAAAGAGTTTAAATTGTTAATGTTGTATGCTCCAATAGGTATCTCACATCATTCACATAATACAATAAAGATAATACCTACTATATGTTAAAAAAGTGTTCTAGCTAATATTTTTTAAAGATGTAATATACCTATATATGGAGCATAAATGGAAATGAACAACATCTTATACACTAATTATCTAAAGGATTGAAGAAGGCCAAATTCTTCTAGAATGCTCATTAAATCATGGCCTTGTATGATTAATATCTTTTTCAACACATTAAGACATCCTATTGAATTGGAAATCTCTAGAATTTGGTGCACCTTGAAATGATTAACTCTGTCAGGTGCACATAAAACATTTAGAAATTAGTAAAACATTTAACTTATAGATTTAAGAAAGTTGAAAAGGAAGATACTTACATTATTGTCACCTTTCCACAACTCTTTTAATTGATGTTTGTGAGATAACCAATATTAATATAGATTTTGACCTCATAATTGCATGAAACTTGACATTAAAATCAAGATATTTTTTCCTTTGAAACTCATCTACAAAGACTTGCAAGCTAAATAGGAGAATTCATTAAGATGAAAGAACCAAAAGTACTCTAAAACTCTACAAATACATCCATGTTACCCTTCAAATAATGAAAAAGTTAGAGTATTAAATGAGTGAAAAACATAATAAATTTAACACAATGATGAATCCAATAACTATTTGAACAAACTGTCATATTGCTCTCGACTGAAAATAATCAAATCATCAATTAGTCCATTAGTTTAACTTTCTTTTTCTACATTTTTGAAAGAATTTATTATTTTTCATCATTTCCTTTAAGTTTTAGTATGACTATAATACCCAGAGAAGCATTAGGGAGAAACAATTTATAATCTTGAGTGAACAGTTAAGATTCATAAGAGATGAATACCTATTAAACACTAGTCAAGATAAATGGTTCTAAAATGATAAAATCATGTTACATAAGTCACCCCATGAAGACAATGGATGGTTCCTATGGAACATATCTATGAGCAGAAGCTTTGGTCAAACAGGTAACAAGCTCTAATGGCATAAATCTGCAGGCAACTTTGGGGTATAGTATACACCACATGGATGCTAGATATAGTACATATTTGTGACCATAACCTTTCATCACATGGGGTAGCAAGCTATGTAGACATAATTCTAGAGGAGACATGTAGTTTATAATTTTATCATGCTTTTACTTGTTAAGGAATATGTATTTGTGATATAGAATTTTAATAGTCTTGCACTATTACATTATCTCAGATTTATATGTTGATTATCTTCCTTGAATAAAATATATACATATATGATCACACTTTGTATTATATATATATATATATATTGATTGAGATTATATATATCATGATTGTCAATATATTTATTTTGAACTATACCAAGAATATCTTCTTAATCTATGCCTTGAATGATCACAATGTATTGCCTTGAATAATAATGAAGTATGGTATATCGAATGACTATTGTAGGTAAAAATATTACCACTTTTATTGATCTCATTTATTCAGTAGTCATCGATGTTCATAATATATACATTGCAAGGGGTTAAGTCCATGAAGAGAAATGACTCCCACCTTGGCTGATGTCATGAGGAGTCACGGCCCTTCATGGCCTTAACCAAATTTTATGCTAACTAATCATGCTTGTTATTGTATCATTGTTATTGTGCATGATCACAATGTATTGCCTTGAATTATAATTCATGTAAATACATGCATACATACATACATACATACATACATACATACATATATCTATATATATATATATATATATATATATATATATATCAATTTAATAATTATGTCTTACATGCTTCAATCCAAATGAAGATACATTCTTAACATTATTCAAAATATTACTCAGATAGTGACCTCTAATGTCTAGGTGTCTCAGGACTCATGTGAAGGGTCATCATAAAACACTAATTGTGAAAAATTTAGGGGAAGTAGGGGTGCAAGGAGGAGGGGGGGGGGGGGGGGGAGAGAGAGAGAGAGAGAGAGAGAGAGAGAGAGAGAGAGAGAGAGAGAGAGAGAGAGAGAGGAGAGAGAGAGAGAGAGAGAGAGAGAGAGAGAGAGAGAGAGAGAGAGAGATTCTATAAAACAAGACTGCATAAAGGAGGCAAGAAGATTGAAAAGGTGTGCATTGAAGTCTCACAATTTGTTCACGATGATTAATCTCCTTACATATGTTCTATCTTATGTTCTTTTCTAATACATTCAATCGTTAAACATGTAAATTTATGCTGAAAATCATATAGATCCTATCTTTTCAGTCAAAAGATAAAGATGTTTTTTGCCATTAAATCACACATTGGGATGTAAGATGAATACAAGATCTAATACTGCTATAAAGACAAACAATTTTGGCAAAGATAGGTCACTATCCCTAGATAAACAAAACAAAATAAATCCTATGTTCTAAGAAAAGTATTGTAAGTACAGAAATAAGCTTTCAAGGAAAATTGACACTAAAGGAAATTTATGATTAGAATGGAGAAAATGCATACAATTCCTTTACCCTTATCTTTGGGCTCAACTTGATTACAGGCATAAATGCAATGATCAACTTATAAGTGGCATAATTGTGTGTGAAATTAGTTGACATCCCATACCAAATCCCTTTTGTCATTGATCCCTAGATTGTCATTCCAAATCTCTTGATACATTATCACACACACTGGATCAAATTCTCAACTTCTAAACTCATATTTCATAAGACATGTCCATGAAATGAAAGGTCCATGCATACGTTTAGAGCTACACAGACATTTATGACACCTAAATAGAATTTTGCAACAAGTAACATAGCTAAGTACTCTTGTAATAAATACATTTATTTTCTTGCATTTAATTGAGTAGATAATTTCACTATTTGGAATTCTTGCTCACTGCTAGTTAATCTAAGTTTATTTCTATTTGTATAAATTCCTTTAATTAGCCTTGGATTTAATGAACAACTATCAAAATCATCTAAGTGCCTATTAGCTATCGAGAGTAATGAACCAAATTATCAAATTAACATCAACTGGAGGTCATTGGGAACAAATAAATTCAATGAAAAAGACATTTCCCAAATATATAAACATATATTCACACATATCATAATACAAAGTATATGTGTGTATAATTTAATTAGCAAAAGTTGACATAAAATATCGTAATATACCTCTTTTGTACCAAGTGTCCTCAAAGCATGAGTTGTGCCTTGTGCTTTATGGATGATTCTTTGTAAAATCTGAAATTCATATATTGCAAGAATTATTATTATATCAATAGATCTTTGTGAAGAATCCACAATTAAAAAAACTACTTCATTCTAAAAGTAAATTAAACTAGAACATGTTGATCAATTTGACAAATTACTAGACTACTTTAACATGTAGAGAAGAATATAGTAAAGAGGTTGTACGATAGATGAGTTGATCAATCTTTTCCCAGGTTTATGAATTTATTACTTTAATCTTATCATGCCCTCAATGAACAAGTTCAAATTAGATTTTTGTAGTTTTGGGGCTGTGGCCTTGGAAATTGCTACAGGAAAGAGAGCAGTAGATGTGAGCTTGCAAGAGAATCATATGAGGCTTGTGGAGTGGGTATGGGATCTCTATGGTGAAGGAAATTTTTTGGATGTTGCAGATATAAAGTTAAATGGAGAGTTTGAGAAGGCTGAAATGGAACAGTTGGTAGGGATAGGGTTGTGGTGCTCCCATCTAGATCCAACAATAAGACCTGAAATGAGGCAAGTGGTAAAGCCTTTGAATTTGGAAGATCAAGTACCTAATCTTCCTCTAGAGATTCATACCTATACCATAGAGTATCATCCCATCATTCTAGACCTACAATGAATGGAATTGATTAATTAATGAAGGTATGTTAGTTTGAGCTTCACTTGGTTTTGAGAATATTTTAATATTCTCTACTTAAAAAGGCCAACCACGTGATGGTGAAAGCTCATCTAGCCTCACCTCCATCCCCCTAACATCAATCTAAATTCTCTATTAAAATCTAATTACATAGACAATATTCATTCATTCATCCATTTATGAACTATAACATTCAATCAATACAATCACATAACATTTATTAATATGATATAAAATTCATTAATACACAATACTAATCAAGATTTTATTAACACATAAAAAATATTCATTAACATGACATAAAAATCAATATTAATTTGAAACATTCATAGATAATCACTTAAAAAAACATTCTTTCATTATCCAGCATAGTTGATCAAACAAGGCTTATCAAAGAGCATTTCAAAAAAAACATTTCTTCCTTTTGTTTTTCTTAGCTTTCTTAAGGAAAAGGCTGATAGGAGCATCAATATCTTCCTCACTCTCCTCCTCTTGTGGCACGTATAATGTAAAATTATGATGTCTCCTCCTTTTTTGAGGAGCATGATGCTGCTGCACTATAGGGGGCTCTGTTGCAATAACAAGTAAATGGGTTAAATTGACATACTTTTTTGTTTTTTACTATTACAAATATTTCATTAACCTGTAGAACATAACATGCATTTTTCTTACCTAACAATGTTACATCATGTACAATAACATTTTGATTCGTCACCACCTCCACATTCACCAATCGACAAAAATTGTGGCCCTTTCTGTAACGCCCCGCCAAGGGATCCAAAAGAATTAACCTAAAGTTTTACTAAGTTTGCTAAACAATTTTTTTTTAAACAAGAAAGTATAACGTACACATCAACCACATAGTAGCGGAAGCAATAACATGTAATCAACAACAAACATACATAATAGATTACATTCCTTAAGGATCCCAAGACATTGAGTCACATTTAATTTAATTAATTCTAAGTCTAACAACTACCACATCCACATGAAAGAATAATAAGAAAGTCCAATGTCCATTTAATATACATTTGTTCTGAATGCCTCTTGGCAAATTAATTCAGAATGCTCAATCATCCACTGTACATGTCACAGGGTATGAAAGGCTAAAAGAATATACATAAGTAGAAATAAAGATACATCATCCTCCAAGAATCCATGATACAAAGTACAATAAAATAAATGAAACCATATACCATACATGATACATCCATCCATCATAAAAGATAAAAACATCCAACATGAAATACAACTATCCATCTATCATAAAACACAACTAATCTAAGTGTGTGGTTCCTCCCAACCGTAAATAGCATCATTAGAACATCATGGGTCCTAGCCATCCCCCACACATAACATCCCAAATCACCAAAGAGATCATTGGTAATATAGTAATAGGGACATTAATCCTAAAACATGCTACAACATAATTATAAAGAAATCTAACATGCTAATCATCCATATAAAGAAATGCATCAGTAAATAACATCACCTAATCATGATAAACAAGCATCCCAAGAAGCTCCAGCCACAATAGCAACAAACGGATGGATCTCAAATGGTAAGAGTGAAAAGCACTACCACCCGACCCCGTGGAACCTAAATGGTCCACTCCCACCGCGCTAAGGAGATAGTCTCAAGTCCCAAATAGGATATCAAACCACATAATCACAAGTACTCTCTAAGTTCAGGAAATCCTAAAAGTATACTAACTCAAAGGTTCCAACACATAGATCAACATCTAGACCTAGAGGCACCACAAAGACATGTAGAGAATCTACTATGCAAGCAGGAAAGTGTCATCGCAAAAGTCACGTAAAAGTTACCCGAGCAATCCCTTAGGAATCTCGGGTCCCTAGTGATCCCTGCGGCCACTAGTATCCTCTCATATTGACAAGGCATACTACGAAACGCAAGGTCATAACCAAGCGTTCTCTCCACCCCATCCTAGCCTGTACTAGCACTCAAGGCATGGGAGAGAACATACAGTTATCTTATTAGGTTCATTTTAATCCCCATTTAGTGTAAATGTTTTCACTTATTAAAACAACTTACAATGAGTTACCCTGGTAGCCACTTAGGGCCCCGACCCCCATTGCAAGCCACTTCCCGACACTACACATAGATAACCTACCCTAGGCTCATAAAATCACAAATCTCGAAATCACCTCAGCCCTATACAAGCGAATGGAAAGCATCACAAGTATAATCCACAATAACCACATCAGTTCTCCACGAGCAACTGGAAAGACTCAAATAATAATCATAATGATCACAACAGTTCTCTATCAGCAACTAAAGGCATCCATGATAAATCACAATATCAAATGGTTCTCCAACGAGCAACCAGAAAGTATCCCAATAATAAATCACAATATTGATCGAAGACTCCAAAATGGTCAAGTCAAACATGTCACAACATGACATCATCAAGAACAAATCATCTAAAGCATCTTAGTCCTCTCAAAACGACTAGAAGAAAAATCAAATATAATTGATCGATGACTCAAAAATGGTTAAGTCAAGTATCACATAAACATACACCTCAGCTTCACACAAGAAGATTGAAAAGCAAGAACAATCAGTAAATACATCCATCATAGAGCATATCACACATCACCATGGTTGGGTTTAGGAAGATCGAGAACAAATCATCATAACATCACAATCGCATAACTCCCGAACCTCTGGTAACAACCTAAACTGGTCAACATCTAACCAACCCCAAACATAGAGAACACATAGAAAACATCATAGTCTCGCAGTTTGGATTTGATTTGAAAATACAAATTTGAGAAGAACAATAAAGTTTAAGTTTTCTAGTGTTACTATGAGTTCCTCAGATAACCTGTTGAATTAAACCCTGACTTGTTCTTATAAAAGAAATCACATCATGACTTAAAAATATTGATAATCATTTATTAAAATAATGATAATTGATTATTAAATAAAAAAATAATCCCAATTTTATTAATAATCAAATTTTTTAAATAATCAATATAATTATCATGATATAATTATTAGTTCCAATTAATTCCAATATCCACTTTCCTTTCTAAATTAATAATTATTAATTATCTAATAATTAATTAATATTCCATATCTGTTAACAATTTTCTTGCTAAATAGTGTTGTTAATCATAATAATAAACTATAAAAAAAATTCTTTTAATAAATAATATTTACTAATTATTAATTAATAAAATTATACTACAAATCTTATTATTAATTAATAAATAAATCATTCAATACTAATAATAAATAATTTAAAAATTTTCATATTATTAACTTAAAAAAAAAAAACTAAATTTATAAATGAAACCATATATAAAATTATTTCAATAAACCTCATACTATAAAACTTATCAATAGATTAACATATTAAAGTATTAATAAGTTTATAACTTATTTGTAATTTTATAAAAATTAATAATTTAAAACTTGCATGTTAATAATTAATAATTTTATAACATATTAATAAAGTTTTTTTTTAATTTAAAATTAAAACAAATAAATTATAACACCCCACACTTATTACACCTGCCGGCTAATTTAATGCAGGCGCTGTATTAAATAACAGTCGCCTTTAATTAAGGCAACGGTCCCCACACATACACGTATAGCCTTATGGTGGGGTAAGTTTTAGTTTATGCATTTTTAAAATTATTTTTATTATATTTTCCAAACCAAAATGTGTGTTTTTTTTTAAAATCTTTTTTTAAAAAAACAATGCCATATCTTTATTAAATTTGAATTTTTAGTTATAATTAATAACTAAATAATATCGTTTCAAGTAATAAATAAATATATATTGTTTTTAAGAAGAGATTTCTCGTTTAAATAAATAAATAATTCAAACATTATTCTTATATATATATACTTTTTAAATTAATTTTTTTTTTAAAAACATTTTTCCGTAATTATATATATATATATAAAATTTTCAATTTAAATAAAACTCTCCCAAACAATATTACTTTAAAAAAAAAAAAAAACATATATGCATTTTCCAAAGACAAGATCCTTGCATAAAAATGTTTGTTTTATTTTTATTTTAAATTTCTTTAATAAAATTTTAAATAAATAAATAATTTTAATTTTAATTAATTATTTATTTTAATAAATATTAACAAGTATAATCTGATAGAGAAGATATTATTAACTATCCAAATTTAGAATTCCTTTAAATTTTGAACCCTCCCCAAATTGAATCCTATTTTCTTTAATCTACAAGATAGGATTTTTTTTTCCTAAATAGTTTTTCAATCTAGGTTTATAGATAAAATCGAATAGCCAAAAGATCAAGAATGAAGGGTAACAAGATTCATCCATCAAGATTCGAGAAAACATTTTTCTTACAAGCACGAAGTAGACAAGAATATCAAATTGCATAATTCAATCAGTGATCACAATACAAGATCCTACCTCAACCTGATGCTAACACGCAACCAATCGAGAATTGTGAGAAGATTCGCTTCCAAAATTTGCATCCAAAATTCACATCCAAAATCTGTCATTCAAAATGAACCTTCTAATTGTGATAAAGGTTTCTCTCTCTTTAAATCGGGGAACCAATTCTGAGTTCACTTGACAGAACTACGTGCTCACCAAAGTTAACTCTAAAATTACCTTTTATTAATCTTTCTTTATCTTTTCTATGCACATTAAATGAATTATTGAATAACTTTATTTAATTTTCCACTTGATTTCTATTTTTAATTAATTAATTACTCTAATCTCATGCGCACTTTATGAAATTAAAATATCTTTTTATTTAATTAATTTCTTCTATTTATACTCATGCACGCATCATGAAATCTAAAATCTTTTATTAAATAATTATATTTTCACTTTTTAAATTATTTTAGAAACTTAATTGATAAAATATTTATTAACTCAAATAATAATAATATTTAGCATTTATTTAAAAATGACCTCTAAAAATATATTATTATTAAATTAACTAAATATTATCACGTTCTAAATTTATGTTTAAAACTTTGATCTCCAAAATTTAATTCTTTTTATTTAATTAATTTCTCAATTAATTAAATATAATTAAATATTAAAAATATCATATTAATTTTTTTTATTAGATTAAATCATTAATTAATCCTTTAATTAGACTTAATTAATAAAAAATACACCAAGACTCATAAAACAACATACAAAAACCCATCATAGAAAAAACACATACTAAATCAAACAAAATGGTTATAATCACGAATTAACGTCATTCGACACATTCGGAGGGTACTGACTCAGATACTTGTCCTAATTTTCAATTAGGACAAATGGCTTAAAGGTATGGGATTTGGACTTAAGAATTTATCTCCCCTCTCATACCATTGAGATAATGCGATAGGGTACGCTCATCTTGGCAATTCAGGGAAGTCGATACCCGGTACTTGCAACTTGCATAAAATCCACGCATGTACAGACACAATATTCTAAGCTAAACAAGCAATGGCAGGAAGTGGTGCATCGTGTAGATCCCGACTAGTAGGTGACTACGACTCCCTTCCTTAACAACATCATAAACACCATACATAAAGAAAATAAACATGCACACCATACACATGCAAGTATGGGGTAAGTATCCATAAGAAAACATATACAATAACCATCTAGCTAATCATCATCAATAACTACAAACACTGTGATAATCATCATACATACATGAAGTATAGAGTATCAAGTAATCTCATCATATAATCAACTGAATGTAAAACAATATCTGATAATCTAAGAGTAATGCTACTAAACATCATGCATAAAACTGGTCTAGAAGAGATCAACAATGATAACAGAAATGCGAACTAGGGGCAGGCACTACACTTTCAACGTGACCATGTTGCCTACAATGACTCTGGGCTATTGTAATTAAAATTCTTTGATTCTTTAAGCCCTTACACTTATTTCAAGGACATTTACATTTATCAACTTTCCTTTAGAATTGAGACAACAATCTAGCAATTATCTTGTTATTTTATTTTGGGTTCATATTGCCAGGCGTAGTCTTTCTTCATAGGAAAATATATCTGTAAAATTATTGGACATGTTGTACTTAATGTTTATATCTGCACATATGGTTTTGAAATAAAATTTGGTGTAATTAATGTGTATATTTAAAAAATATTGGACATGTCTACTTAATGTTTATATTTTCACATATGGTTTTGAAACAAAAATTTGGTCTAATTAATGTGTATATCTACAAAAATATTGGACATGTTGTACTTAATGTTTATATCTGCACATATGATTTAGAAAAAAATGGTCACCTCGCTCAAATTCACCCATATTATAATCAATGAAAAGTTATCTGCTTACAATGCTCTTTGTTAATATCCTCCTCTATGTCACTTCATTCTTAATTCTTCTTAAAGATGTAAATTCTTAAATATATTTTATTTCACTGGTTTTTGAACTTCATCACTAAAACACCTAATTCTTGGGTTTTGAGTGTTTTAGTGTTTAATAATGGAAAAATATATTTTTTACCTTAGACATGCATTTCCTACCATTCCTAAAGGTTTGGGATTATTTGATGTCTATTGGGATTAAAAATGCAAAAACTTGTCATATTTGACAAGAAACTGCAAATATGCAAAAATGCAATTTTGGAAAAGTTGTAAAAAATGTATTTTTGGACTCCCAATGTTCATAACCATCAAAATTTGGTTTGAACCAATTGGATGAAGGAATTTAAGACTCATTGTATCCATTTCATAACTGATCATCAAGTTGTACAAAGAATCAACATTTTATGAAGGGAAAAACTTGAGACCAAATTCTGATTCAATTAGAAAATCAAAAGGTACATTACTCATACTTATTTGGATTTGTGATGCCCTCATTGTTAACCTAAGAACAAGATATCAATGAAATACATATGTGGACAAGGGGTCACAGATCTTAAGCACCTAAAGATACTAAATAGAAATTGGGAAATTGTACATAGTAGTTAGAAGTTCAAGAAGGTAATTTGTATGCTCTTTCAATAAATTCAATAGCATCAAGGTCTTATCAACAAAAGTTGTAAAGTCTTATATATATATATATATGCTCATTCTCCTATCTAGCTTCAAGTAAGTGCAAAAGAGAATTGAGATAAAGTGATGTGAGCTAGGGTTGAAGATATTAAGTACCTTCGTTAGCATAGAACTGAAGTATGTTCCAAAAATTGAGCTCACATGTTATCAAGTATAACAATCATTTGGATGCTCGTTATCAGTATGTGAATCATGACTTTAGTAATAAATGATAATTTTCATAATCTGTCATGTCCTTAAGATGACATCCTTTATCGATCATCATTGAGAAAACATGAAGTATGATTCCTAATGAAGATATGATTGTCACATCATAGCATCCATTCATTAATCATATATAAATACAAATCCTTATCATTAATCATACAAATATGAGATAATAAAGTTAGTAAGAAACATGATAAGACAATCAACATGATCATCCAACAATTATTATCACTAAGGAGATAAAAAGAGAGAGCATCAATTACCAAACTAATCTATAATAAATGGTAATGTTAATGACCATGTCATGTCCCCTTTCTAGAGTGGACATCAGAGATGATAGAGTTAGCCTATCAGGGAGTCTCTTAGGTTGGCAATGGTGTTTAGAGACTTAGTTAGGGTATATAGCGTTCGAATCTAGAGTTTCAGATGGTAGGAGGGTAGTTGAGAGCAATTCCTTTATTATAGGAGGAGTTTTCTACATTTTAGGAGGTGGAGATGGGTTATAGTCTTGAGTCTCTACGAGATCATTCTATAGTTTTAGTTTTGGGAGATTCAGAGATGTTCCTATTTTTTAGGAGTATCCCTAATTTTGAGGGATGTGACAATTAGTTATTTTATATTGTTTGGCATCAATCATAGGAGGTGAAGAGTTCAGTTTCACCTTGTAGAGGTGTTTTGGCTATTAGTTCACTATTTGGAAAATATTTAAATATATTTAAATATTCTCCTAAGTTAGCATTTTAATAATTTAAAAAAGGTTAAGTTATAGCCATTTTGGAGTAATCAAAGGTTTTTTGGCCTCATTTGGGTGAATATACCTTGGTGTAATAGCTCATTGGAAAGGTCTTGAACTTTTCTAAATGTTTCTCTTTTGACTCAAAGCATTTCGATGAACATATTTCTTTCTATTGAGAAAAAGGTCATTTTCTAGATACTTGACCACTTTAAAAATGAGAAATATATTATTTTATAACCCAATGCCACATGGGGACACTTTTAGGGTTAAAGCTAAGTTTGGTGGGATATAAGGAGGTAAAGACAAATTTTGAAGGCATTATTGACATATTACATCTTGGATTTGTGTTTTGGGCTCTGATTGAGCTCTCAGCATTTGGGATGCCAAACCCACTTGCTTTGCTTGTTTGGGACATAGCCCCCAAAATAGTGGTTTAGATTCTTGTAGTCAGAAGAATCTTGGAGATTGTGCATTGTTTCTTTTGGGGAATGTAGTACTGAGTCAGAGTTTTAGCTGGGGTTTGGGTATTTTACCCATGTGTGGGCACTTTGCAGCTATATGGCCACACCTGACAGCCATCTACTTTTCGACGTACAACATTTGAGAGCTAGATTCTGGCCGTAGCTTCCTTCTAGGCTCATATTTCACCTTCACACATTTAGGTTGGATTTATTCTTGGTTGTAATCATCTGGATATTATTGTAAATCTTCATTTAGTTACATATTAGGCATATATTCAAAAAAATTGCTCTAAGTGACTTTGCTTTAAATGTATTTGGAATACATTCTTAGAATTGGTTCATGTTATTGTACTTCTATTATTACTTATTTAAAAATCATCAAAAACATAAAACAATCAAACCCTTCTGCAACTTCTATCTAGCTCTACAAGAAAATCTTAATAAGTAGGGAAAAAAAATTTAAAAATATAAAATTATAGCAGATCAACAGAAGAGATCTATTAGGGATCTTTTAGTCCACAAGCAATGAACAAACCCTATTGCACCACTTTTATATACCCTCTTGGGTGTGTGAAATGAAGAAACACATCAAGGATCACCCAATCAAATGCACTGCATAGGATAGTACTAGGATCCCACATTGGATGAGAGTGTTCCCACAACCAAGGTGGTAACATACTGGAATCCCTATGAGACAAGGCATCAAACAAAATAACACCCAGATTCCAACACCATCTTAACCAACACCCATCCATCAAGTATAAATAGGGATAACTAGAAATTTCTATCGTGCCATATCTCTTTGCAACCACTATGATACCACCACAAAAGTAATAATCATCCAAATCATCATGTCTACTAATACCCACATCATCTTGTAACCATGATCCCGAATGAAGTCTTTGTGATATAGATGTGATAGACCATGTCAAAATTTTCTTGACATAATGCTAGATTGTTTGCTGGTTCCACCAACCTATCCTCCCAAATTGCTAAGTCAGGTGCCTACAATCAATAACTCTATCATCTGAAGATGGGAGTGCACTATCACAACACGGATAATATAAGTCCTACTTCAATATCCCCATAGCCTTATGAAGAGCATGAAAATCTGCCATTGAAAATCCTCCACTATCCTGCTCATTAGTCACAAGAGTACTCCAACAGAGTATAGATACCATCTGTCAAGTGACATCAAAGTGCTCAACCACTATGTCTACCCTCCTATCATCAACCCTGAGTTGTCTAATCAAGTGATGAGGAGTCTAAAAATGATAGTTCTCAAGCATGTGTACTACCTCTGAATCTATGCTATGGTAGAATATTGTGTCAGAGTCATGTACATCACTGTAAGGAGTATCCAATATGCATTCACTAATGCATGTATCCTCCTTTATAGTACTACAACTTTGTACTCTAAGACCACTTCCTCTATCAATGATGAAACTACTATCACCATACTATGGTCACTCTTATTAACTTCCCATGTGTCTGCACATACAACCAAATCACAATCTTAGGATTTAGTGTCACTATGAGTACACACTACTCTAATTTCTAGGGTATGTTCTAAGAAATTAGACTCATCATGACATGAAGTCTCATCACCCAATGCCTCTGAAATACCTATGTTTGGATTACTCTCTCGCGCAAACTCACCAAAATAATCTTAACCATCTATATTACTTGTTGTTCCATCCAATCAATGTTGGCCTTTTCTTCTGTTGGAAGAAATAAAGTTCTAATGGATGATTCCCTTTGTTTCCTTGCATCATCTACTGATCATGGCATTCTTTGACTCTTTGCATATGTTGTCTTTCTTGGGTAGCAAGTATCTTTGCTTGCATAGCTCTATCTAACCAATCTTTATTCAACCTTTGACAATGTTTTATATCATCTATCCCAAAGTACACAAAATTAGGTTTATGATGACTTTTACCATTCCCATCATCACATCCCATGCTTGCACCATGTGTACCCTCAAATATAGAACACAAATCATTGTTCTCTTCTTGACCAAAGGATGCCACATCTTGAGGTAACAAAGTTGTGTCATTGCTGTTATGAACTTCAAAATTATTATGATGTGTTCTAGTTATATTTTTGACCCCTTTAAGTGTATTATCACAAAAAGGCCACCACATGCATACAAGCCTTCATGACTATTCCCAAGTGAAAGAGTTACCATATTACAAGAAGGAGGTATAAGCTATCACTACCCCAAATTAGAGTTATGGGAGCCTCCTCCATGCTTCCATTCCAATCATTAAACAACACCCCATCTTGATTCTTCACATGCTTAGATAGAAGTGGCTCAAAGAAGTCTTCAACTTGGCTTCTATGAGATTCGAAATCAGATTTCCTACAAACTAAAATTTTCATCCCATTCTTAAGTTTAATACCATCATCAGCATCATTACCTCCATTTGAAATAAATGTTGCCTCATGATTTGAACTGTTGTTGTAAATTTTAGAATAGGCCTCACACCTTGGTGTCACTTTTCCAACATCTCTAATGGTTTGTCCCTTGATTGTAATCTCTTCCAATTTGTGACCAATAGATTCTTTATTATCATTTAATATTTCTTTCTCTTTTTGCTACTAAAAGGAGCTTGTAGATACCTAGTTATCATCTGCTTCAGGTACACCCATAAATTTTGTAAAGGAAAGGAGGTTGTGTATCTCCTTAGGAAGAGAACAATATTGATGGTAGCTGCTCATAACTACAACATTGAATGCCTTGACAAGAGGCATCTTACTTGTGCTTGTTAACAAAGATGAAACCTTAGAGTACCCATTTTTATTTCTATCCATGGTATTGGCCTATAACTAAACTAATTTATTTTCCAATAGGTTGGCAGGTTTTAGGCTCTGATACCACTGAAAGATCCCTGATGGATCTCTTCCATTGATCTGCTGTAATTTTATATTTTTAAATTTGTTTTCCCTGTTTATTAAAATTTTCTTACAAAGTTAGACATAAGTTGTAGAATGGTTTGATTGTTTTATATTTTTTATGACTTTTCAATAAGTAATAATAGAAGTATAATAACATGAACCAGTTTTGAGAATGTATTCCAAATGCATTTAAAGCAAAGTCACTTCAAGTAGTTTTTTTGAATATATGCCTACTATGTAACCAAATGAAGATTTACAATAATATCCAGATGATTAAAACCAAGAATAAAGCCAAATTGAAGGCATAAAGGTGAAATATGAGTCCAGAAGGAAGCTATGGCCAGAATCCAATTCTGAAATGATGTACATAGAAAAGTAGATGGGTACCAAGCATGACCATACAATTGTAAAGTGCCCACACGTGGATAAAATATGCAAACCCCAGCTAAAACTTTGACTTAGTACTGCATTCCCTAGAAGAAACAATGCAAAATCTCCAAGATTCTTTTGACTGCAAGAATCTAGACCATTTTTTTTGAGGCTACATCCCAAACAAGCAAAGCAAGTGGGTTTGGCATCCCAAATGCTAAAAGTTCAATTAGAGCCCAAAGTACAAATCCAAGATGTAATATGTCAATAATGCCTTTGAACTTTGTCTTTACCTCCTTATAACCCACCAAACTTAGCTCGAACCCTAAAAGTGTCACCATGTGGTGTTGGGTTATAAAATAATATATTTCTTATTTTTAAAGTGGTCAAGTATCCAAAAAATGACCTTTTTCCCAATAAAAAGAAATTCGTTCACTGAAATGCTTTGAGTCAAAAGAGATATATTTAGAAAATTTCAAGACCTTTCCAAGGGATATTCACATAGATGAGGCCAAAAAACCCCTTATTACTCCAAAATGGCTACAACTTAGCCTTATTTAAATGATTAAAATGCTAACTTAGGAGAATATTTAAATAGATTAAAATATTTCCCAAATAGCAAACTGATAGCCAAAACACCTCTATAAGGTGAAAATAAACTTTTCACCTCCTATGACTAATGTCAGATAATCTAAAATAACTGATAGTCTCATCCCTCAAAATTAGGGATACTCCTAAAAAATAGGAATGTCTCTAAATCTCTCGAAACTGAAACCATAAAATGATCTCGTAGAGACTCAAGACTATAACCCATCTCCACCTCCTAAGGAAAATCCCCCTAAAAACTCCAGATCTGAACACTGTATACTCTAACTAAGTCTCTAAACACCACTGCCAGCCTACAAGACTCCTTGATAGGCTAACTCTATCATCTCTGATGTCCACTTTAGAAAGGGGACATGATAGACCATGAAATATCAGTTAGCAATCATGTCAAGATTATCACCTTATGTATTGTTCAAATGATCATCATAATCACCCATCAA
This sequence comes from Cupressus sempervirens, assembly GCA_028749045.1. Taxonomy (NCBI): domain Eukaryota; kingdom Viridiplantae; phylum Streptophyta; class Pinopsida; order Cupressales; family Cupressaceae; genus Cupressus; species Cupressus sempervirens. The sequence goes on from CM053792.1 coordinate 210,507,549, forward strand.
TTATAACCATTACAAGAGGTGTTGATTAGGAAGATTGAACATTAAAGGACAAATTTTGTCACACCATTCAAATGTCCCCATGTTCACATCAAAAAACATAAATAAAGCCATAGTTGTTTGTGTGTGTGTGTGTGTGTGTGTGTGTGTGTGTGTGTGTGTGTGTGTGTGTTCCTATTAGCAAACAGATAGTCACATTATAAGTAATCAACATGATATTGCCTTTATCACCACCTATGGAAGATTAATCGAATAATGATGATTGATCATAGATAAATTTAACTTAAATAGTTCAAGTGAACTCACTCTAATTAAAAATCTAGATATTTTCCCTAATAGTATTTGCATCCATTTAATAACATCTCTTAAAACTTAAAAAAATTCATTTGGCAAGATAACGTATGGGATAAAGAAAAAACACACTTCATATTAGAGAATAAATTATGTGCATACTTTCATAGTTTATAAGGAGCTTGTCACCAATTTTTTTTCAATGGAGGCAAAAATTATGGGGGACAATATTATGGTAGAGTTGTTTTTGCCTATTTATAATGTAAATTTAAGATTACTAAACTTGCTACTATAAATTGTTATCACAAATGGGAAGATTGAATAGTCCCAAACTCACTAAGATCTAGCCTACATTATCCATCTCAAAATTTGATAAATTGATTTATGGTTCTCCTACAATCATTTGAGAATAGTATATATATGACATGGTTATTAACCCATCTATACAACTGAGAATAGATAAAAAGTAAACAAACTCATTTCCTCCTTGCAAACAATTCTGATGAAACAACTGCAAGATTGAGAAAGCAATCACTTACTATTTAGATAGAAGCCACATTTTCTAACAAATCTTCAAACCCAAAATTGAAATGCAATCTAATAATATCCAAATTTCAAATAATAATATAAAAGACAATAAAACCAAGATAGAAATAAAATAAAACAAGATTGTTATTATGAATGTGGCCTAAAACTTTCTCAACACTGAAATGCCTATAGGAGCTCCTAAAATGAAAAATCATATGAGATCTGGCATAAGAATCAAAATAGATAAGAGGCACTGATCTATAGGTATGACCTAGTAAATCTACAAGGTTTTATTTTATTCCCTCAATCTCTCTTTCTTTTCATTTCACAGCTGCCAAGGTTTGGCTCTAGTTCAAAATGAGAATTCTATGCATTCACTTTCTTTGTACCATTCACTTGAGGTTTTGACATTCACTTGCTTTCTACCTCCTGCAACTCATAACCCCACCCCTTCCCACCCCACTCCACCCCACTATTTTAAGGGTAAGGATAAGGGCTCCCAAATAGAGTATTGTAAGGGAGGCCCACCAAATAGATTATTGTAAGGGTAAGGATAAGGGCCCCCAAACAAATTAGTGCAAGGAAACATTATTGTCCCTACTATTCTCCCCTATATTTTAAGGGCCCACTTAGAAAAAAATGGGGAACCCAATATAGGGCTAGTGCATTCCCCCAAGATCTAGATGCCATACTATTCTAAGGTGATAAAGATTGAGATTGCGAAGCAAAGGACGCATCTGAATAGTAGACATAAGCATAGGTGGAAGCAATGGTCGATGTTTATTCACTGCAAGAAGCCAAACAGTCTCCTATCATCGATCATTGCAAAAGTAGAGGCAAGGGCACCTAAGATAGGAGCAGATCTAGTTTCATATCCTACAGAAGTAGTAGATCTAGTAGCAACAACAACAATAGTAGTAGCAATAAGAGATTAGATAACTTCCTACAACTTATAACTCCCTTTTGAATTCACTTGCTTTCTACCATTACTAAAAAGAAAAATTAGCTTGATTTCTTTGTGATTAGATCACTTGTGTTCAAAATATTGTATCCTTTTACATTCATTTGCATTTGAAATGGCATGGGGTTGATGACTTACTAGAGAAATTAATGACACACTTGTAGCTTGATCTCTCCTCCTATGCCCATGAGTGAATAGATGTAGTGAAAATTCCTCCTCCCACACACTTTTCTCTTTTTTGTTGTTGTTTATAATTTATGTTGGTCAAAATTTTGACCAAATAAACTCATGTTGGTCAATTTTTTGACCAAATTTGGAGCTTAACAAAAAAAATATGTTAAAATCAAATAGAAAATGGCATAAGGTTAAAAATTAACAAAAAATCTATTAGTGTGTAAAAGGTTTTTGTATCTATTTTTTTGATAGCATTGCAAATATTTTTTTTCTTGTTTAAGTAGTGGACTTTTCTAGCATAATTTTGTATTGTAATACCAACTCCTAACAAAGTTGAGGCTTCTAACAAGGCCTAGTCCTCTAACAAGAATAGATACACTATATGGATTTAATAGACTCCTAACAAGGTCAATATCTTTCACAAGATACCTTTAATTAGTGGATAATTTTGTAGGTACCATCCCCACTGGAGTTTTCCCTTGGCTAGGGTTTCCCTAGTTAATGAATAATGATGTTATGAGTTGCAATGTATTATGGTTATGTTTACTTTTTAGTTTGATCATATATGTAAGTTTAAAGTTTGTTAATGATATCCATAGTTGGGAAAATGTTTGTGGAACACCTTTCCATCTCAATATTCCCTATTTCTAATAGACATGTATCCTACCTCTTCTAGAATCGTGGCATGTGTTATGATTTAGAAAGAAGGTAGGAAAAAGGGATATAATTGACCAAATCAACCCGAGATACATTCTGGACCATTTATCTATCTTCTTTCAATGATTGTGAATATTCAAACTTCATAAAAAGAGTCTGAGTCATGAGTCATGATATCCTCATGATGAAAGCTATTACCATAGTAATTGAACTAAGATACGTATCCCAAATTCAAGAAAAAAATGTTATTTGATTTTAATATAATAATGATAATTATAGTAACTATAAATAAAAGTTGAATCTTGATAATAACAAATTATTCCATGGAGTTGACAACTTGACTACTATTTGATGAGATAAGATCAACAACCCAAGATGTATTTTAGATCGATTTGGAGAATGATACCCCTTTTTCCTAACTTCCTCCTAGATAGTGACACATGTCCATGTCAGGCTGTTGATTTTAACATAGCATAATGCATGGAATATCGTAATAGTTAAATTACTATTGTTAAATTTTATTGTTATATCTTACTGAGTTAACGTTATATGTAATATTTATTATTAAATTATATTACTTAGTTAAAAGTTTAATATTTTAATATTAATTTTATGTTTATTATTATTATTATTTATAATATATGTTATTTTTTATATTATGACATGTCTTTGCAACTTATTAATGAATCAATATTTGAACGATTTTGAATCTTTGATAATTTTATTTTTAAATTAATCTCTCTTTTGAATCTTTGACTTAAGAGTATCTTAAAATTAAAAAGTTAACTAGTTCCTACTTTTAAAAATTGATTTAAAATTTGAATTAAACCTTAAATAAAAATCTATTTTTTGCTATTAACATTTTTTTAATAACATATTAACAATATTGATTAAAATCTAGTTTGAAGCTTTTATCACATGAATCAAGACTAACAATGTTATAGTTTAATTGTCATTGGCATGTAACAATTTTAACATCCATTTAGTATTAACAATTTAACAATGCATTTGAAAAAAATCATCACTCAATAACAACAATAGTTGAAACAATTTAAAATAACAATGAACAACACTAACAATTCACACGATTACACACACAACTAATTGTAAAACCAAAATAGAAAAGTTCTCATTAATTATAATCAACATTGTTTGTACAGAGGAAAAAATTTCAAAATAGCTAATATTTAGTAGTTACAACCAAGAGCATACCCAACTTGAGTAATATTTTTTAACAAAAAAAGATTTCTAAATTCTTTTTTTGCCCCTACAATACAGTTTGGTTGAATAGAGCGAGGGAATAGTGACGAGTTAACATGGAATAAGGAGTAGGAAATACTATGGAATGCTGGAAGTCTTCAATAGAGAAGCCTTCAAACATAAAGGTCTTCAAGCCCTTCCATGAAGAATCTTCTAGAGATGATTATAAAATTGAATTCATCTAGCCATTTGTAGTCCATCTCATTAATGTCGTCCAACGTAAACTACTTTCACAAGAAATCCCTCTATTGAGTTGTGTTAACTTTTGATGGCACATCAATTGTCATTAATTCAAACCTAGTAGGAAGGGTTTCCTTTGCACATTCTTCTGTTAGATTGTGGTGACTGATCAGGAAAGTACTGTACATACTTCATAAATAGTGGGGTTCGGGGCATCGCCCCGAAAAAAATTTTTTTTGGAAGTAGCCGACATCGACATGGTAGCCGACATATTATGGCCGACATATGGCCGACATGTTATAACCCTAAAGCGGTTTAATACTTGTATAAAAAGGGCTTAGGGTTGGGTATTTTTGATGTGTGGTGATACGAAATTGGTTCTTGCGGCGGTATTGAGCTGTAAGGGATTACGGATTGTAATCAGGTTGTAATCACTGGATTGTAATAAGATCGGACTTGCTGTTTGGTGGACGTAGCCCAGGGATTGGGTGAACCACGTTAAATCTTGGTGCCTTGTGTTCATTTCTGTGTGTTCTATTATTTTCTGTTATTGGTTATATTTGCATGTAATTTTTATTTCTGTCCGTGGTTTATCCTAACAAGTGGTATCAGAGCCTAGTTGTTTCTCAGTTATCCTCTGCAGGAAAGTTTCACGGTTAAGTGGGAGTCTCACGGTTGAGTGGGAGCAATGGCAGATGATGGTAAGCTGAGGGTTGATAGGTTTAATGGGCAGAACTTCCAGTTATGGAAGATGCAAATGGAAGACTATTTATATCAGAAGGATTTGTGGAAGCCGTTGGAAGGAAAAGCCAAGAATCAGGGAACTATGTCAGAGGCTGAATGGGATCTTTTGGATAGAAAGGCACTTGGAAGCATTCGGTTATGCTTGGCACCATCGGTGGCATTTAATATTACAAAAGCAAAGACGACAGAAGATTTGATGAAAACCCTAGCGACACTGTATGAAAAGCCCTCCGCTTCAAATAAGGTATTTCTCATGAAGCGTTTATTTAATATGAAAATGGCAGAAGGTGGATCTGTTGCAGATCATTTAAATGAGTTTAATACTATTACTAGTCAATTATCTTCTGTGGGTATCAATTTTGATGAAGAAATTAGGGCTCTCTTGATTTTGTGTTCTTTGCCTGAAAGCTGGAATGGCTTGGTAATGGCGGTGAGTAATTCTGTTCCTGGATCTAGTACCCTAAAATATGATGATGTGATCGGTGTTATTTTAAGTGAGGAAACTCGTAGAAAATCCTCAGGTGGATCTACATCAGGAAGTGCTTTAAATGCACAAAGCAGGGGCAGAACGACTGAAAGAGGAAGTAACTCTGGAAATCGTGGGAAATCAAGAGGAAAGTCAAAGGGGAGGAGGTCTCAATCAAGAGGACCAAATGATTGCTGGTACTGTGGGAAACCAGGGCACAAAAAGAAAGATTGCTGGACTCGAAAGAAAAATGAAGGAGATAAATCAGATGGAGACAAAGAGGCAAATGTGGTAAGTAATAAATCCGAAGAGGATGCTTTGCTTCTGTCTTTAGAGAGTGTTGATGATTCATGGGTTTTAGATTCTGGTGCTTCTTTTCATGCTACACCTCATAGAGGTTATTTCATTGATTATGTCCAAGGGGATTTTGGGCTTGTTTATTTGGGGGATAATGAACCCTGTCAGATTGTTGGAAAGGGAAAAATTAAGATTAAGTTGCAGAATGGGAATCATTGGCTACTACATGAGGTAAGACATGTTCCAAAACTAAGTAGAAATTTAATTTCAGCAGGGCAACTCGGTGATGAGGGTTGTGTAGTTACTTTTAATGATAAAAATTGGAAGGTTTCAAAAGGTTCCCTTGTAGTAGCAAAAGGTGTGAAAGTAGGCACCTTATATCTTTGTACAGGTCATATTGTTCCTTCTACTTTGATTGTTTCAGAGAAAAATGAATATTCAGGAACAATTATTGCAGATGAGCAGGGAGAACAAATAGCTGCTGTGGATTATGATACAGCGCTATGGCACAATAGACTTGGGCACATGAGTGAGAAAGGTATGAAAGTACTTCATTCAAGGAAAGTTTTACCAGGTCTAAAATGTGTGAATATGGATTTCTGTGAAAGTTGTGTGTATGGAAAACAAAAGAGAGTGAGTTTTGTAAAGACAGGGAAGGAAAATAAAAAGGAGAAATTAGAACTTGTGCATACAGATGTATGGGGACCGGCTCAGGTATCTTCCCTTGGTGGCTCTCATTATTATGTTACATTTATTGATGACGCAACTAGAAAAGTATGGGTTTATTTCCTTAAACAGAAATCTGATGTAGTTCAAACTTTTAAGAAATGGAAATGCTTGGTTGAAAATGAGACTGGTAAGAAATTAAAATGTCTCAGATCTGATAATGGTGGTGAGTATTGCAGTCATGAATTTGAAGATTATTGCTCCACTAATGGTATTCATAGACAAAAAACTGTTCCAAGGACTCCACAGGAAAATGGAGTGGCTGAACGCATGAACAGAACTATAATGGAGCGCGCAAGGAGCATGAGGTTGCATGCTGGGTTGCCCTTACACATGTGGGCGGAGGCTGTCAATACTGCAGTATATTTGATTAATAGAGGTCCCTCTACTCCTTTGGGCTGTGGTATTCCAGAGGAAGCATGGACTGGCAAGAAGGTGAGTTATTCTTTTCTCAAGACCTTCGGTTGTGAAGCTTTTGCTCATATAGACTCTGAAAATAGAACCAAACTAGAAGCTAAATCAAAGAAATGTGTCTTTGTTGGATATGGCATTAATGAATTTGGTTATAGGCTTTGGGATTTTGAAAATCATAAAATTATAAGAAGCCGGGATGTCATATTCAATGAAAAAGTGTTGTACAAAGATCTGTTGCAGCAACATGAGAAGAAAGAAGATGATTATGTAGTGCTGGATGATACTCCAAAAGCTGATGTTCCAGCCATTCCTCATGATGTGCAACAACCGCAACAACAAATACCACATACACCAGTGAATGTTAGACGGTCAACAAGGCCAATTAGACCTCCACAAAGGTTTTCTCCCTCTTTGTATTCTATTTTACTTACTGATGCTGGTGAACCTGAAAGTTATGATGAAGCTGTGCAGGTGGATACTAAGATTCAGTGGGAGTCTGCAATGAAAGATGAAATGGACTCTTTGCTGAAAAATAAGACATGGGATTTGTGCAAGTTGCCTGCAGGTAAAAAGGTTTTACAGAATAAATGGGTTTACAGGTTGAAAGAAGAGGAAGGAGGTAAGAAAAGATTTAAGGCCAGGTTAGTTGTAAAAGGATTTGCACAGAAAAAAGGAATTGATTTTGATGAAATATTTTCTCCACTACAGAGGCAGAGTATGTTGCTGCTACAGAGGCCGCCAAAGAGATGATATGGCTTCAGTTCTTCTTGGAAGAATTGGGACATCCTCAGAAGGATAATTATTTGTTCACAGATAGTCAGAGTGCCATTCATCTTGCTAAGAATTCAGCTCTGCATTCTAAGACCAAACACATACAGTTGCGGTACCATTTCATTCGGTCAGTTTTGGAGGATGGACAGTTAAAGCTGGAGAAGATACATACCAATGAAAATCCAGCAGATATGTTGACAAAGGTTGTCACAAGGGAGAAGCTGACCTCCTCTTCAGCTTCAGTTGGTCTTTTAGACTAAATATGAATAAAAGAACAGCAGAGTCCAGGGTGGTTTGATCCAGTGGGAGCCCCATGTGGTAGTTGTATTGCTACAGGATCAGTCTCCAAGTGGGAGATTGTTGTTTAGTGTGGAGCCTGATCAGTCCCCAAGTGGGAGATTGTTAGATTGTGGTGACTGATCAGGAAAGTACTGTACATACTTCATAAATAGTGGGGTTCGGGGCATCGCCCCGAAAAAAATTTTTTTTGGAAGTAGCCGACATCGACATGGTAGCCGACATATTATGGCCGACATATGGCCGACATGTTATAACCCTAAAGCGGTTTAATACTTGTATAAAAAGGGCTTAGGGTTGGGTATTTTTGATGTGTGGTGATACGAAATTGGTTCTTGCGGCGGTATTGAGCTGTAAGGGATTACGGATTGTAATCAGGTTGTAATCACTGGATTGTAATAAGATCGGACTTGCTGTTTGGTGGACGTAGCCCAGGGATTGGGTGAACCACGTTAAATCTTGGTGCCTTGTGTTCATTTCTGTGTGTTCTATTATTTTCTGTTATTGGTTATATTTGCATGTAATTTTTATTTCTGTCCGTGGTTTATCCTAACATCTTCTTCACTCGAACACCTTGTTCATTTCAAACTTGCAAAAGGGATCCCCCTTCCTTGTTTAGCTAATATAATGGCTTTGATGTTGTCCTCCAAATACATTTCCTTAAATTTTTTATGCAAAAGCATTATAATTTATGTTCTCTCACCTCTTAGGTTGAGAAGAGACACAAGGAAGCAAGATATAATATTCATGCACACATGGTAACTCTTCTCGTTCCTTAGGAATTCATGGGCAAGGACTATGAAGAAAGTAGAGTGGAAGAAAGGAACAATGCACTCTTCCTTGCAAACCAAAGTGAGAACATTCTCTGGTATCCTTTTCGAAAAGGACTTCTTCAGATCTTGAGTGTTGCATCTCAACTTAATTGGTGTATCCATGACTACAAAAAAATCTAAACCTACTTGAACTTATGAAAACTACCAAAAAAAGGAACTCAAATGAAAACCTCTACTAACAGAACTAACAACAATAAATATAATTAATAATTTGATAGTGAAAAAGGAATCAAATAGCCTCTTTAAATAGTAATTTCATTGAATTTTTTATGATCTTTTATATCTTTAGTTTGATTTTCCAATTAGTACACAAGTGTGGGAAATGTACTTGCATTAATGTCAAATTGTTTTCCTAGAATGAACTAATTGTTATTTTTAGTCCTTCATTTATGATTTTAACCTTGATAAGAGGTTAATTCTATTCTAGTTATGGGTTGTTGTGGAAAACTTGTCATGTGTCTCCATTCCACAAAATTTTGGATGAATCCTATTCTTTTTGAGTAACATGCCCTAAAATACATCTTCAGTCATTGATCTCCAATTAATCAATGATCGAGAACAATACTTTTCACCATAGAAAAGTGACAATGGATAGGTTGGCAACTATAAAGAACACATTATTACTTGAGTCTTAATGAATTGGTAGAATACACTTAGAAAATTTGCATTTTTTTTTTTTTTTCATAACCACCAAGGATTAGGGCATATGCACCAAGATGGTGAGCAAAAAAGTGGACATCATGAAAAAAAAGTCAAAGTACACATAATGTGATTGTGATATGTGTTCTTTTAATCAAATTTTAAAATGGGTATTGGCTCATTACCATGCCAAGAAAAAAACATTAAGAAATTGAACTTTGAAATAACATGATCACATTATAAACATGATCACGTTATGCTTAACCAAATGTGACTGCATTATTAAGAACTAGAAGCATTGCTTCTAGTTCTCCATAACTGCATTAGGTTATGAAGAACCAAAAGAAATGAGAGTGAGATATATGGGGGGGGGGGAGATGTGAGGGAGGAGTGAGATATAAAGGAGGATCAGGAGAGTGAGAGAAAGAGAAGTTGGGGGGGAGGGGTGATAGATTTCACATTTCTCTATGGATAATTCAACATCCTTTTTCACTTATGTATCTAAAATTTTTGTTTTTGAGTGCATGTGCATTGAAGTCCTTCTATTACCACTTGAGTGACTAGTAGATGGTGATTATTCATCATCATCATCATCATCATCTAAAATGGCCTCACATTGTTAGAATTGTTTAGAATAACTGAGAGGGGGGGGGGGGGGGGGGGGTGTGAATCAGTTATTCAAGGTCTAAATGCCCTAATAATACTTTTTCACCAATTATAGTGAGCCCATTAAACTATTCATCCATACAAGCTTAAATCAACCATCTTAGCAAGTTACAACAAATCAACATGCAAGAATAAAACATGCAAGATCAACACATGACATAATGATTTACATAGAAACCCAATTTGAGAAAAACCACCAGTAACATGCTACTCAATCCTCACTCTTCTAAAGTGATGCCCTGTTAAAGGCCTACCCTATTAAAGGCTTATAGCAAATTGTTAAATGTGACCTTGTTAGAGGATTTCACCATACTGTTAGGAATGGGCTTGGTCAAAGGACTTTGGAACATTCACTTGGAATGTCACCCTGTTAAAGGATTTACAACATGGCTATTAAACCAACCTAAGTCCATAGGATTTATACTAACTATTACAATTGCTAGAGAGTAACAATAATGGCTTTTGATCTGATACAACTTACAACATATTTTGCAGATTATAGATCACACTTCAGTTCAATCCTTTGCTTGGCTTTAATCACTTCAACTCTGTCAGCTTGTCATCTCAAGCTTCATCACCTTGAGTCTTCTTTCTCATCATACCAATTCAATCATTTCTATGGTCATCTAACGAAACAGAGTATCTATGCTCTCTTTCTCCTTAGCACCTTCTTCAGCAATTCATTCTTTCATGCTTGACCATGTCCTTTGCTTCATGACCTTATCACTCCTTAAATAGAAATTTGGAATACCTTTCCTACTTGATTCTCCCTCTCCAACTTTAGGGTTTCAATAGCTTAGGTAGGATACAATGTATCTATCCCATATCTTGCTCTTATCTAGGAACTTCATCTAGAATCCAATTGTATTCGCCAAAAATGTTTTACATAGTGTTTTGTGCCACCAGCTCATCATTCTTATCTTCTATCTGATTCACAAAATTCTAGTTAACTACCATGTCAGCTCAGATATGGTGAATCTTTGATTTTCAAAATAATGTTGCAACTCGACATCATTGGTTTACTGATGCTTGGCTTCTTCTGTGTTACTCAACACTTGTATCATGCTCGACACCTAATCTTCACTTGGCACCTAAAGATCACTCGACACTTGAAGATCCCTCAGCACTTGAAGATCACTCAATACTTGAAGATCACTCGGCACTTACTAAAGTTAAACTTTTCTTAGCTTCAACTGAGAATCTATTCGACACTAACTAGCTTGCTCGGCTTTGTCTAATGAACTTAGTTAAGCTTTACAAATGACTTAGCTAAACCTTACATCTTTGATGTGTTTTAGTGTGTCCATTCTCTATGTCTTAGAGTATGAAATCAATACACCATTTCATCAATGGCTTAGCTGATCCTTATACTTCATTATAACATCATAACTTCAACCTTTCTCTAGATGCTCTAGTTACATCTTATTGATTGCTTCCTCCTTGTTAATCAACCAATTGATAGTATTGGGATCACTAAAGCAATTGTCATTCCTACAAGTAGCAAGTTTGACATCAATGACAAAACAATGATTGAAAACATTCTTTACCAGTTCCATTACTTTTCATTCTTGATCTTTTCAATCATTTTCAACAATCTCCCTCTTTGGCATTGATGGCAAACCAAACTGATCAATTGATCAACTTAGTTACCCATCAAAATTATATACATTTTTTGCTACTTTCTGCTTCCTTTTTGACTGCTGCATCCTTACTATTGATCTCATATATATCCATATCTTTACCTTTTAGTTTCTCATAAATCTCCCTCTTTCATATATATCTCCCTCTTGCTTTGTATTAATCAATTTTTTGCATATATCTCCCTCTTTGACATAAATGCCAAAGATGTAGCATCTTTAACATGCGAAATATAAGCTTTGCATCTCATGTTTTCTCTCTCTGTCACCATGTTTGTGACTGATATGGAGTTTCTGTTCCTACTGTCATCCTCTGCATCATTCTTCTGATATTTTAGTGATTAGTTCTTGTTGATGTAGGGAATCTTCTTTGTTGCTTTAAACTGCTTGAGTTAGGGGCATTACCCCCAACTTGCCTCTAATATATTCATAAGCATCCTTGGGCAATGGTTTGGTGAAGATATCTACAGTTTGTTCCTTTGTGTGAATGTACTCCATCTTCACTTGTTTTTCTTCTACCAATTCTCTGACAAAGTGATACTTGATTGCAATATGCTTAGTTTTTGTATGCATTACTGGATTCTTGGATATGTTTATAGCACTTGTATTATCATAATACAATATCATAGGTTTGGTTACCTCTTCTTTCATTCCTTTCAATAGATGTGTGAGCCACACAATGTTTGTGCAATTGACTACTACTGCCACATATTTTGATTCTGCAGTGGACTGAGATGTACATGTTTGTTTCTTGATAGTCCAAGTAACTAGTCTTTTACCTAAAAATAATGCTCCTCCACTTGTGCTTTTCCTGTCATCAATGTTGCCTCCCCAATCTGCATCTGTGTATGCATTGAGCTCAAAATTTTCATTCTTTTTATAATATAGGCCAAAATCATCAGTTCCTTTGAGATACCTCATTATTCTTTTTACTGCTATGAGATGATTTTCTTTAGGATTAGCAGAAAATCTAGCCACCATTCCAACTGCTAATGCTATGTCTTGTCTGCTATACATGTACAACATATTATAGTTTTCCAATCATGGATCTATACATTGTTTGATTGACTTCAGCTAATACATCATTTTTGGATAACTTATGTCCTGTTGCCATTGGTGTGCTGACTGGTTTGGAGTCTTCCAATCCAAATGTTTTAAGTATCTCTTTGATATACTTTGATTGTGCCATAAATATACCATGTTTTAGTTGATGTACTTGCAATCCAACAAAAAATTTGATCTCTCCAAACATAGACATCTCAAACTCATGTTTCATTTTGTTAGAAAAAATTTTGCAAAGCACTTGCTTTCCTCCAAAAACTATGTCATCCACAAAGATTTCAAACACAATAATATCCTTACCTTCTTCTGATTTGATGTACATGTTGCTGTTATCATCAGTTCTTTCAAATCATATTTGCACTAGATACTTGTGAAGTCTCTCATACCATGCTCTAGGTGCTTGTTTCATACCATAGAGTGCTTTATGTAGTTTACAAACCATATCCCTATTGTTCTCATCAACAAATCCCTCTAGTTGTTCAATATAGACTTCCTCTTCCAATATACCATTTAGAAAAGTAGACTTTACATCCATCTGATAGACTTTAAAACCTTTATATGCAGCATATGCAAGTAAAGTTCTTACTCCTTCCATTCTAGCAACAAGGGCAAATGTTTCTCCATAGTCTAATCCTTCTTCTTGAGCATAACCCTTACATACTAGTCTGGCTTTGTTTCTAGTAATCTCACCATTCTCATCTAGCTTATTTATGAATACCCACTTGGTGCCAATCACATTCTTGTCAATTGGTCTAGGAACCAAACTCCAGGTTTTGTTCTTCTTTATTTGATCAATCTCTTCTTCCATAGCTTTATACCAGTCACCATCTTGTAATGCATCATAGACTATTTTAGGTTCAAATTTTCTTAATAGACATGATTCATTTCTTAGTCTATTCCTTGTCATTGGTCTTGCATCTTTGTCACCAATTATCTGTTCAGTAGGGTGATGTTTCTTTACATATTTGGATAATCTTGGTTCTATCCTTGTTTCCATGTTTGGTCTTTTAGATTCAGGGTCACTATGAACTTCATTGTCAGGTTGTTCTATATCTCTTTCATGTGTACTGACTTTAGAGCCAGAATGTCCATTCTCTTCATTCTGTAACTCGACTTTTGAATGCAGCTCAACATTCATTGGTTGTGACTCGATTGAAATTGAAACTTGCTGTTGAATCTCAATTTGATTGATAGTGTCCTTGTCAACAAGCATTCCTTCATAAGAATACACAAAGGTTTTGTATTCATCCATTCTCTTTGGTTTTTCAACTTGGACATCTGTATGCTCATCAAAGTTTACATTTGCACTTTCCACAATTTTGTCATTCTTAGTATTTAAACACTTATATGCTTTACTTCTAGTGGAGTAACCAAAGAATATGCCTTCATCACTTTTTGCATCAAATTTTCCATTTCTAGCATCTTTAAGAATAAAGCATTTGCAACAAAATATTTTGAAATGCTTTATGTTGGGTGAGTGACCATACCATAATTCAAAAGGTGTTGCACTTGTACCTTTCTTGACTTGTCCTCGGTTCAATGTATGAATAGCCACACTTACAACTTCTCTCCAATATTTTAGAGCAACAGTCTTTTCCATCATTAATGTTTTGGCACAGTCAATCACAAATCTATTTCTTCTCTTAGAAATTCCATTCTATGGGGGAGTTCTAGGAGTTGATGTTTGTCTCTTGATTCTTTTTCCATTGCAAAATGTCTCAAATTCATTTGATGTGCATTCACCACCTCTGTCTGATCTTAGGCATTTCAAACTCTTTCCTATTTCCTTTTCAACTCTAGCCACATACCACTTAAACATTTGAAAAGCATCAAATTTTTTCTTTAAGAGCATAACAGTCACCATCCTGGAATAGTCATCAACAAACAACATTATATATTTATCTCCTTTGTAGCTTTATACTTTTATTGGACCACATAAGTCAGTATGGACTAACTCAAGTACTTCTTTAGATGTATAGTTTTTACTCTTGAAACTTGACTTAGTCATCTTTCCTAGCTGACATTGTTTGCACATGATGTTGTCAAGCTTCTTCAGTTTAGGTAAACCTCTAACTTTCTTCATTTTACTAATATTGACTAGATTATCAAAGTTGACATGATATAGCCTTCTATGCCATAACCATACATCATCAAATTTTGCAACAAGACAAGAAGAATTTTCCATATCGAGATAAAATAGATTACTTCTTGTTTGATCTCCTTTTCCTATTAATTTACCATCAGTATCATAGATTTTTGCAATTTTTTTTTCAAATTCTATTGTGCACCCTACATTGCCTAACTGTGAGACACTTAGCAAATTGTAGTTTAGTCCTTCAACATAGTATGCATTATCACATGAAATTTTCTCTGTAAGCTTAATGGAGCCTTTTCCTTTGATTTGACATGGAGCATCATTAGCAAATCTAACACTATTTCCATCATACTGAGTAAAGTTAACAAACTTACTTTTGTCTCCTATCATATGATGTGAGCATCCAATATCTATGATCCATCTGTCATTCTTGTTCATACATGTTACCAGTGCTGTAGGCTCTTCTTCATCAGATTAATCCTTTATGGCCACATAAAAAACTTCATCATCATTATCATCAGAATCCTCTTCAGCAATATAGCACTTCTTGCCTTTGTCTTTATAATCTCTCTTATCATCTTCTCTTCTATATTTGTACTTGTTGCCTTCCTTGTATTCCTTTTTCTGTGTACACCTTGCAACAATATGTCTTACTTCATTGCAATTGAAATAGATGATAGGCAGCTTACCTTTGAATTTTCCTTTGCCTCTGTGAAATCTTCTAGCTAGTAATGCTTCCAATTATTTCACATCTTCCTCATCAGTGCTACTGTCACTAGATACATATTTTATCTTTCTTCCCTTCTTTGATTTCACCTGTTCAGCATCTTTCAGTGATAGCTTGGCCTTGAAAGAAAATTCAACATTCTCAGGTCTGTAGTTGTCAAAGTTTGATAACTCAAATGCAGTTAGTCTACCTACTATACCTTCAAAGCTTAGATTGTTTCCTGGCACACATCTTAGCTCTTGTATAGCTGACACTCTAATAGCATAGATAGGGAGAAAGGTTCTTAAGAACTTACTATTAATAATATCATCATCTAATTTACCACTCAAACATCTTATTGCACTTACCACTTCCTTTATTCTAGAGGCATACTGAGTAGCATTCTCACTTTCCTCCATTTTCATATCATCAAACTTTCCTCTGAGGCTTTCTCTTTTTTCTCTTTGGACATTCAAATCTCCTCCATAAATGTCTAATAGGGCTTTCCACATCTTGAATGTAGTGTCACATCCTTTGATATCATCGAATTCAGTGTAGTTGAGTGCAGAAGCAATCTCCAACATTGTTTGATTGTGTTCCTGTTTATTTTTCAAATCTTCTATAGTAAGAGTACTAGTTGGATCAACATGTTCATTAACAATTGAATTTTGAGCATAATCTCCTATGGATCCAAGATGTAGCTTCATCAAACTTTTCCATGCAAAAAAGTTGTCTTTGTTGAGCTTGGGAACTTCTCTCTTAGGCATTTTGATCTTTTTGCTTCTAGTCCCTTTAAACTAAGTCAACAACAATGCTCTAATACCAATTGTTAGAATTCTTTAGAATAATTGAGAGTGGGGGGGGGGGGGGGGGGGGGGTGGTGAATCATTTATTCAAGTTCTAAATTTCCTAATAATACTTTTTCACCAATTATAGTGAGCCCATTAAACTATTCATCCATCCAAGCTTAAATCAACCATCTTAGCAAGTTACAACAAATCAACATGCAGGAATAAAACATGCAAGATCAACACATGACATAGTGATTTATGTGGAAACCCAATTTGAGAAAAACCACCAGTAACATGCTACTCAATTATCACTCTTCTAAAGTGATGTCCTGTTAAAGGCTTACAACACACTATTAAATGTGACCTTGTTAAAGGATTTCACCATACTGGTAGGAATGGGCCTGGTCTAAGGACTTTGGAACATTCACTTGGAATGTCACCCTGTTAAAGGATTTAGAAAATGGCTATTAAACCAACCTAAGTCCATAGGATTTATACTAACTGTTACAATTGCTAGAGAGTAACAATAATGGCTTTTGATCTGATACAACTTACAACATATCTTGCAGATTATAGATCACACTTCAGTTCAATCCTTTGCTTGGCTTTAATCACTTCAGCTCTATCAACTTGTCATTGCAAGCTTCGTCACCTTGAGTCTTCTTGCTCATCATACCAATGCAATCATATCTATGGTCATCTAACGAAATAGAGTATCTATGCTCTCTTTCTCCTTAGCACCTTCTTCGACACTTCATTCTTTCATGCTTGACCATCTCCTTTGCTTCGTGGCCTTATGAATCCTTAAATAGAAATCTAGAATACCTTTCCTACTTGATTCTCCCTCTCCAACTTTAGGGTTTCAATAGATTAGGTAGGATACAATGTATCTATCCCATATCTTGCTCTTATCTAGAAACTTCATCTAGAATCCAATTGTATTTGCCAAATTTTTTTTACATAGTGTTCTATGCCACCAGCTCATCATTCTTATCTTCTATCTGATTCACAAAATTCTAGTTAACTACCATGTCAGCTCAAATCTGGTGAATCTTTGATTTTTAAAATAATGCAGCAACTTCGCATCATTGGTTTACTGATGCTCGGCTTATTCTATGTTACTCGACACTTGTATCATGCTTAGCACCTAATCTTCACTCAACACCTAAAGGCTGCTCGACACCTGAAGATCACTCGGCACTTGAAGATCACTCGACACTTACTAAAGTTAAACTTTTCTTTGCTTCAACTGAGAATCTGTTCCACACTAACTAGCTTTCTCGGCTCTCTCTAATGAACTTAGTTAGGCTTTACAAATGACTTAGCTAAACCTTACATCTTTGATGTGTTTTAGTGTGTCCATTCTCTATGTCTTAGAGTATGACATCAATACACCATTTCATCAATGGCTTAGCTGATCCTTATACTTCATTATAACATCATAACTTCAACCTTTCTCTAGGTGCTCTAGTTACATCTTATTGATTGCCTCCTCCTTGTCAATCAACCAATTGATAGTATTTGGATCACTAAAGCAATTTTCATTCCTGCAAGTAGCAAGTTTGACATCAATGACAAAACAATGATTGAAAATATTCTTTACCAGTTCCATTAGTTTTCATTCATGATTTTTTCAATCATTTCTAACAATTCATACCTTCTTTCCTTTTCTACTTTCCCCTTTCTATCTCTTTAGGTCCTTATCTGTAACTTCTATCATGGGTCCAAGAATCCCTTCCCATTCTTTTCTATTAACTAGGTAGGATTTTTCTCTTAATCTTGAGTAATTGGTTAATAGTTTCATTCTTAATGAAATTCATAACCATATTCTTCATTCTCCATAGCTATTTTTCTTCTTGATCGCTGCAATATTTTGTTCTCAACTGAACATTTTGTAATCAGTTGATATATTATCATAATTTTCTCTTGGCCAATCCTTTAGGCATGCGATTGAGCCTATAGATCCACAAAAGAGTTAAAATCTAGATCTAGTTGAAGAATAGTATTATATATAGAAAGTGTTCCCTAATGGGATGTGAGACCCCTTAAGGAACACTTGATGGTTGCAATGTTTCCCAAGGGGTCATTTGGGGTCATATGGGGTGAGATAATTTCCCTTTTTAGAAGTTCTAGGACCCCTTCTGGCCCTTTTGACACATTATAGCCATAAAGTGTTCCCTGAATGGATCTAATACTATTCTTCCACTAGATCTAGATTTCAACCCTTTTGTGGATCTACAGGCTCAATTACATGCCTAAAGGATTGGCCAAGAGAAACATGTGATTGTATATCAACTAACTACAAAATGTTTAGTTGAGGAGAAAATATTTTAATGATAAAAAAATAAAACTAGCTATGGAGAATTTGGTTATGAATTCTATTAAGAATGAAAATATTAACAAATCACCCATGATTAAGAGACAAAGCTCACCTGGTTTATGGAAAAGAGTGGGGAGAGCTTCTTGGACCAATGCAAAAAGTCACAGATAAGGACCTAAAGAGCTAGAAAGGGGACAACAAAAAATGAAAGAAGTTAGATATGCATGTAAAAAAATATCTATCTATAAGTGACAAAATGATTTCAACATATGAAATTATGTGTACCACATAGGATAATGATGGATACATTTCCATGCCCTCTGTATCTAGTAGTGGTGGCATATTAACAATCTCTAATGATTCCTAAGATTTGTTGAGATTGGGAAGACCTAGTTAAAAATCACCTTGGTTGCACTTACCATATGATCCTAGATGTTAGAGATGATGATTAATACTTACCATCTACTATTAGTTCAAGTAACTTGACAAAAGGTCTTCAGTGCACATGTACTTAGAAACAATATTTTAAGGGATCTTATGATGATTCCTGAGATTCTTGAGAGTGGGAGGACCTATTTAACATTCAACTTGGTTGCACTTAACACATGATAGTTGATACCTATGGTAATATATGCAATATGGAATCCAAGGATCTCCCAGCTTTATAAAAATAAAATAAAAACAACCCACCGTAGAAGTATCGTACAAAATTGTCTAGTAATTATATTGTGTTGAAGATGGCTTATAATGCTTTTGCACCAACTAAAGACCATGATGTAAAATTTACTTCATTACTAACACATTCTTCTTGATCACATATTTAAGGTTTGGGACATCACACATAGACTCATGCAAGCTCATTTCAAATCTTTTCCTTGGGAAGATGACACCTACAACTACTAGACTATCATGGAAAACTTATGATGAAGATGACACCTCCAACTACTGGTCTATCATGGAAAGCTTGTGATGAAGATGGAACCTCCAACTACTAATCTTGCATGGAAAATTTGTGATGAATATGACACTTACAACTACTGTATTTTCTTGGAAAACTAGAGATGAAGATGACACCTGCAACTACTAGACTATCATGTATACAAGTGACAATGTGATTACAACATATGAAATTAAGTGTACCACATAGGATAATGATGGCTATATTTTCATTCCCTCCAAATCTAGTGGTGGTGACATATTCAATCAACGTACCTCAGAGCCTTCATAGGAAGTCACTATCATTTATTTAGAAGATGATTTATCTTCTAGTTCAACCACAAGAATCTCTCTCCTATATCTTGACCTTGAATTATATTGTTGCATTTCAATTAGGTCTTCCTTGTAAGGATCACCATTTTGATAAAAAAAAAACTATCATGGAAAACTTGTGATAAAGATGGTACCTACAAATACTAGACTATCATAGAAAACTTGTGATGAAGATGGCACCTCCAACTACTAGTCTGTCACGAAAAACATGTGATGAAGATGACACTAGTACATTTTGACTTATTTTCCAACCAAAATTGGTCAATTTTTTTTCAAAAAGTTTTGTTGCTATTTTTCCATCAAAAATTTGACCAAGTCTTCTAAGTATCAAAATATCGACGCACAATTTGGTCAAAAATGTCACATTTAAAAAAAAAAATTAATACATTGGTAAAAAACTTGACCAAGTTTGGTCAAAATTTTCACCAATTGTCATCCTTGATCGACTAGGATGCCAAACCCATTATGACATCTTGGTTGTAGGTTTATTTGAAAATTAGACCAAGTTTGGTAAAAAATTTGACCAAGTCATACCAACATTGGTCAATTTTTTGACCAACCTGCTTTTTTTTGAAAATAAATAAAAATTGGATTGAAGATGATTCTAGAAAAAGTGAGATTTATCCTTGATATGGAGCCCCCTACAGATTTCATTAGACTTAACTCTTTCTTGGACACATTGGGAACTTCCAGAAGTTCATTAAGAACTTTGCATAGAAATCCTATTGGTTGGATAAGTTGACTTGAAATGGCAAACCATACACATGGGAGATTGCACAAGGAGAGGCCTTCAAGAAGCTCAAACAAGGCTAGTGTGTACACCCATTTTGGCATATCTAAATTGGGGCAAGGATTTCTATGTTCATGTGGATGCCTCTAACATATTTAGTTTAAATGTCAAAAGTTATCTCTCTCATATTTAGTTTGCATGACAACTATTTGTATTAATGTCTACCTAGATATTTACATAGTGTGGATCATCTATATGCATTCAAAAGTAAAAAAAAAATTGCATATGCATTATGGTTCTTTACATAGACATCTTAGTAACAATTTGAGAGCATTTAAAACATATTTGAAATCATTTCAAGTAATCATTAATAGACTGAAACATTGAAACAACATGTACAAATATTGTTTGCAATGTATTTAACGAAGTTCCTTGAGTCTCTAATTTTGAGGCTGAATTTGGCAAGGGATTTTTTAGTGGTATAAACACATGATCTTGCTAGCTTGTAAGCTAAAGAGAAGTTATTATCATTTCAATTCAACTTTAGTTTTGGTTATGGGCAGTAGAATTGCACAATATGGAATGGTTTTCTATAAATAAATAAGGATGTAAAGAAAGAACTTAGAAGAGTCCTTGTGTCTCAACAAAAAATAAAACAATAATGACTATATATGACAAGTATTGATCTCTTCCTCAAGAGATATAGGATATACTTCCTTTCACACAATTCTTGGTATATCAAACAAGAGTGAATCACTTGTTTCTAGATTGTAGCCTAGAAGTGATCACAATGAATGCAAAAATTAGTCATCAGGTGGGTGTTCTAATGAAGAAAAAAATTTTGATCCAATGATTCACATCATGCCATTGAGTCATTATGTTGATCACAAATTGGAAATGGTTACAACCATGGATCAACCCATTGGATAGGATGAAAACAAGATAGCAAGGTGAGACACCTATTTAGATTATTGCAACAACAGAACTAATCATGTGGTTGCACCCATTTCACATTGAGGTAATGATGTTGTGGGGTCCTCTTGTGATGGCATTAAAGTTAGAAATAGTATAATGAGTTATGTATTGTGGATTCAAACCACAAGGGTTTTGATTTTTCTCACCCCACTGCAAAAGATGTTAGAAGGACAGGTTGTGATGGATGGTCACTAAGATCTAAGAAGTCAAATTTGCTTGTTGCCGAAGCAAGACAACACTTGCAAGAGGTGAAGGAAAAATGCTATCAACTCAATCATCTGTAATAATGGTGGTAGTATGTGCTAAGATTTGACAACTATAATCATCTACAATAATGGTGGTAGAATGTGCCAAGATTTGAATTTGATAAATACAAATATTTGAAAGCATTTTGACTAGATTTATAAGCATTTTACAAGGATATAATGTTTATGATTATGTCATGATTACTATCATTGCTAAACTGAAGATGAGAATGTAAACAAAGAGGACTTTATAGTAATCCTATCAAGGTTGATAGTGTATGAGAATTCAATTAGAATTATACAAATATTGCAATAGGAATGACATCTAGAAGTTTATATATGGAAATAATGACTTCTATTTTATCATACAACATGCTTAGAACATGAAAAATTTAAACATAAATCATACTAGATTAAATGAAAGTGTATGTAGCAATTATGCTTTGGAAATAAAATGGCAGTGACAAAGAAGTTTCAAAAATTAAAGCAAGTTTTAAGTATGCTAAAGCATGGCATCCATACATATAAGTTGAATCAAATTTATCTGAAGATGAATCTATTGATGAGTAAAAGAGACTTTCAAGATAGGAGAAAAGTGGATGTATTGGAGACAAATTAATTTTGAATAAAACTGAGTCTAGTTAAGAAGTACCTCCAATCTACTAAAGACCAAATCACCAATTTGTTGAGTTCCATTATTTGCTTGTTTTTGGTTTTCCTCCTCCCATTTTTCTTATTCTTCCTCTAGATGTTTCTCTTCTATAGCTAGATCTTTTGGAACCTACAATACTTCCCCATCACATGGGGATTCATTTTCCTCCAAATCAATATGTAGATCACTTTCAAACTTTCTCTATTAAGAGGAAGTAAAATGATATTTCAATCAGGATAGAATAATCTTGATCAATATTTCAGTTCAAACATCAAAAGCAAAAAATCTTTGAGCTTTACTGAAAGATACAACCATAGGATAATAAAAAATAAACTATAATTAAAGACCAACAAAATCAAATTGAGAAACTCTCTTGCAATTTCACCAAAGCACCCTAAGATTTCAAAACACATTTGTACCATGTAGAAACTATGAGGTTTTTTCTAAAATAAAAAAAGAAACATATTCATCTCATATTCCAATACAGATATTGGTGAATCGACATCTCCTTCAACCTTGGTAGCCAGAACATTAACCATTTTCAGTATCTGCATGACAAAATAGAAATTAAACCCAAAATATTGATGGACAAAACTCTTAATAATTAAATAAAAAACTCATTACAACCAATAAATAGACTTTAGAAATCAAATAAAATTAAGTAGTTGGAATGAAATGGATTATGGATCTCTTTCTTTAGTGAACATCTCACATCCTTTTTCACCCCATCATGATTCTATTGATCAACAATTTTGTGACTTATTATTTCTGTCTTTCTATTTATTTCAATGTTTATTCTATACAACTATTATTGAATGGAAGTATTTATATAATTCTTTTGTTTTCTAGATAAATCTAACTTTATCTTTGTTTGAAAGAAAGTAAAACATAAATTTTAGAATTAAAAACCTTCCTATAATCTTCATTTAATAAATATCACCTACATAAAATTGTAAAATTTACCATCAACCCTCAATAGGTCTTCCAAATGTGAATTTTAATCCAAAACATTATTTGATTTTATCGAAAGGTCTATCTTTAATAAGATGTATTAGTATTATTATTTTTACTTTTTGTATATACTTCTATTTGGAGATTTTTATCATCAACATTTTTGATGGCACTTTGGGATCTACTATCATCATATAATAGATCTCAAAGAAAAGATAGATAATTGAACATTTCTCCCACAAATTTTTGTAAAAACTACAAATAAATACTTGTATAATTTGTCAATATATAAGATTATTAATAGAAATGTGCTATGCAAAAATGATTTCAAGAACATTTCATTTAATCCAAATCCATAAAAAAAATTACACTCAAATGGATTCTCAACCATTGCTTTCAAATCTAGACAACCCAATATAATATCACATCTTTTCTATACATGGATAATGGGAATTATTGAATTGTAATTTCACACACCCTCCATAATGGTATCCAATTTGAAATGCCACTAATTTTTACCCATCCTAAACTTGGAAGAAAAATATAAACTTTCCTCTACCCTTTTGACAAATCTCTTTGATTGGCAGTGCAATTCTATTTGTTCAAACATTTGAGTGTTAGTGCTTGTTTTCTTTCTTGCAGGATTACAACACAATCCTTCAATTCTTTTGGGATCCATTTTTAGTAGAGCTGGAGACCAATGAATAGGGGAAAATGATTCTTCATGTAGATTTTATAGCAAACAATGAAATGCATTGGAAGGGGGATGAAATCTTGGTTGTTGAGTCATCTCACTAGTGGGATTATACTGGTGGTAACACTAGAGGAATGTAAGATATTTATCAAATGATTTATCAATGAATCAATCCTATTTCTCAAGTTGGGATACAAAAACTAAAGAGTGATTGTGTTTATGAATAGATGGGACATGATCATGAAAGCAAGAGAGACCTATTACAATCTAGATCACATGGTTGCATCATTTGCCCATACATATCATCAAGGACAACATTTTCCACGTTAGTTGCTATAGCACAAGTTGGTCTTAAATTATCAATCGTATTTTCAACCACACGAGTGATAATTAAAGGCTTCCTGGCCATGTTACACTTGTAAACAACAACTTTAAAAAACAAAAAGACCTGATATGCACACAAAAATGTTTAGAAATTTTATTCAGCTTAGTTATTAATTTACTTAAAACAATTTAGATAAATAGTATGATTTTTCAATGTAACTTTTAGTTTTATTCCTTTTCTCCTTGACCTCAGGATTGTAATCATATTTAACTTAAAATGGCATCAACATACTGTTAATTTACAAAAACTTTTGATTACATTAAACCTTTTTTAGTTTTTGTATTCTCATAGATCATTTCAATGAAAAATGAAGATGATTTTCTCACAACTTCAGATCTTGATTCCAAAGAGAGTGATTGATCCCAAAGAAAAGAAGATTATTTCCTAGTTGATTAAGCTTGAGATTGAGCTTGGTGATCTCAACAAAGATAGATTAAGATAGATGAAGAATCCATCGTATTTTCTTTATTGGGGTTAAGTTTCTTTGACCTCTAAAGGACAAATGAGGCCCAAATTATGTGCCATATAGATTATAAGGGATTAGTTGATTTATAGCTAATTATTGTCATTTTTGTACGTGTGTGGGTGAATATCATTGTTTTGTGGAAATTAGCTTGTGTAGTGTATGTTGTGGAGGATAAGTGTTACGGTTTGGAGGGGCTGAAGAAAAGCTTGAAACTCATTGATGGGAATGATAGTAGTGCCTTTTTGCTTATGTTCATGGGCTTACCAAGAGTGAGCTTGAAAATTTTACTATTTAGACTATTTACCATTGTAATCTTACCAACAATAAGGAAAATTAAAAATTGTTTAGTACTTATCAAAATGTTAGATTCTAGTTACATCAAACTCTATCTATCTATTAGGTTTCAATAAAAAATCCTAGTACCTATCAAAATCTATCTATCATACATCAAATTAAGAGAGAACCCATTTACTTATCATTGATTAAAAGTTCATCTTTATGAAATTGGCTTAAAAAATTGAAAATAAAATGGATTCATGAGAGCTACATTCAAAATAGATATCTAACAAGAAACTAAATAGAAGTTGCCCATCAAGAGGAGTACAAATTGAAAACTACTACAACCCAATTATGCAAATTTTACTTGGGAATGGTACAACCATCTGGCTTCCATCTCCATTTATTTTGGTACATGATTCCCAAAAGGCAACCTATAACATTAGGAGTCTGCAAGCATAAAAAAGTTCAAATTGGAAATATACCAAGGAAAATAATCTCTCTTTAAACTATAGGAAATCAATGGATAATGAATGTGGTATTACAACAATTAAGAAGTCTTTTCTTAGGACACTGTAGGTCATCCAAAAAGTATTGGTAAGGAAGCCAAAGAATGATAAGTGGAATGGCGTAAAATTCACACTTTCTTTTATAATCACCACCTTTTGCAATATATCAAAATAATATATGTTGAGGCTTAAACATTAAAACAAAAAAAAATATAATTGAGGCTAAACACATCTAGTATGCAGAACAATTAGAGAAAGGTAAAATAGTTAGTTTACATACCATAGCGAGAAGTGGAGAATCATAGAGTGCAATGGTTGTAATGATCCCCAAAATACCCATTAAGAATGTTCGAGTCTTATGCTCATGAAGACCAAAGGTAGACACCATTGCCATTATTGTGAATACCATTACAACATCTACAACCATCCTTCCTACTTTAAGCTAAAAGTGGCATAGAATAAATTTTGACATACGATAAATACATAGAATTTAACCATAGTGATACCCTTGCAAGAATTGAAGGGAAAATAGTGAATACCTTGGCCTTGGGAGGAAGCAAAGGTTAAGTATGTGCAAATGACAAGCATTTAGGAATAATTCCAACACCATTAACAATGGAAACTAGAATGTTTTCCCATCTTTTACTTATAATAGGCATTCCATAGCAAGAATAAGTAAAACAATTGAAGAGAGCAATCACATATGGGGTGCATGAGTATTGCCCTATTGATTTCTCTCTTATCATTTTCACAAATGTAAACCTATCCAAAAAAGATCAAACCTCACCTTATGTTTCAGGACATTACACTGTGAGAGCTCATCAAGGCTAGAATTCAATTAAAAGCTAGATTTGATAGAGCTAGTTTTGACAAGCATTCAAACACTCATTTTCTTCCCAATATTGTAATTTTGAAAACCTAGAAAAAGGTAAAGATGAGGAATTTTTTGGCATTGACGCCAATAGGCCCAAGCACATGACATAGTATGTGAATTACTGGATCGACCCAAAAGAGGATGTTGCCCTACTATGATGAAGTTTGGTCATCAATTAGGGAAACATCCTCTTCTGTTTCATGATAACAAATGTGGGATGCATCATGGCCAAGCCTCTATTTTTTGCAAGGTTTATGAAGCCTGCACATGATCTAAAAGCGAGAATTAGAGGAACCCTAATCATGAATTTTTATATTTAATAAAGATAAGAAAAGTATTCAGGTGGAGTAGTTGTTTCATGCCTCCCTCTAATTATGTGTGCATTCCTCATTCTATAGCTAGACACAGGACTGCAAGTAACATAAAAATTAGTAGCTCTTCTTTCCTTCTATTTACAACTAAACAAATGAGGTTGCAATGATTTTATGTCATGTTTCTCCCTTTTGTCTTTATCATTTTGAATTTAGGATGACAAATAATATGCATCAATGTGAATATGGATGATAGGAACAGACACAAACTGCTAGGCAAGAGAAAGATCTTTGTAGCCTACCTGGCAAGAGTAAATTGCTAGGTAAATCACTTTTTAAGCATAGCACAATGCCACCATATTAGAACAATCTGATACAATATCCTTTTTGAGGTGCCTGACATTGTGGTGGCAAGAAAATGAAATCACCATGAAATAGCTCTCAAGAAAATTAAATCACCATAAAATAGCTCCCAAGCAAATCAAATAGCCATCAAATACCTCTCACGTGCATGTAGACCATCGCCAAAAACAAACAATGTGAAATACATACATACATACATACATACACATACATACATACATACATACATACATACATATATGTATGCATATATATATATACATATATACATATATATATATATGTATATATATATGTATGTATATATATGTATACATATATATACATACATACATACATACATACATACATATATACACACACACACACATATATATACATACATATATATATACACACATATATATATACATACATATATATATACACATACATATCTATACATACATACATAGATATATATATATATATATATACATACATATATATACATATATATATATATACATACATATATATATACACATACATATCTATACATACATATATACATATATATATGCACATATATATACATACATATATATATATATATATATGTATATACATATATACATATATTATATATATACATATATACATATATGTACACATATACAAACACACACACACACATATATATATAACAATATATATATGTATATATATAACAATATATATATGTATATATATACATGCATACATATACATACATCTGCATATGCAATTTTATCACCTTGGAAAACTGTATTTGATTCTACTAGCTGGGAACAACTGATTGTTCTTTTTATTGTACCTAATCTGATGATAGTTCTACAAGAATTTTTAATCAACCCAAATAATTAGTACAATGACCAATTTAACTAAGTTATGGCTTATTTCTTTCTAAAAATACTTGCTATGATATATTTTTCTAAAATTTGTTGCCCATTTTTCTTGGTCTTCATTATTTTTGTGTAGGATCTTGAGCTAAGTCAGTTAGCCAAGAATGTCCAAATAAGCAACAATGACATTGGAACAGGTTACCAAGTTTAAATTACATATTACTTTGTCATCTATAGAAAGAAAATATTTTGTATAACCCAAATTGTCATAGTTATGATATTCAATTCATAGCATAAGGAATACTTGGTTTTTTTTGGGTCTCTCTTGACAAGGCCTACCATCCAGTTTTAGACCTGCCTTGAAAAGGCCTTGAATATATGTTTCTTAACTTAAAAGATGTCCAAACTATTTTAATTATAAAAACATTATGTGACAATGTTCTTAATAAATTACGAAAGGTCTATGCTTCATTCTAATTTTCTAATTTTGACTATACTTCATTCTAATTTACTAATATAATTTTCTAATTTTGATTATTGTTGATTATGAAGTAGGGGATGATTGTATCTCCATTGTATCCAAATCCTCCAATGTTGATATTCAAAAGATCACATTAGGACCAGCCCATGTCATCAAGTATTTAAGGACTTAATCATGAGATATTACATGTATAAGGGATGATTTTAATGTGTTTTTTGTTATTTTCAGCATTGGGAGCCTAGGAAAAGATGGGGAAGAAGCAATAGTGTTAAAACGTTCATTATAAGCCAATGGAGTAAAATGGAGAAGAAGCCATAGATGGAGTAAAATGTAGTGTTAAAATGTTCATTATTAGCCTTTAGACTTATTTAAGGTGCAAAGTAGGCATGTGGTAGCATAAAATGCAAAAAAGAAAAAAAAGTGTAAAATGTTGCTATGTTGGATCTATTACCGAGGAAATCCACCTTGTTTGTGCGGTTACCCTCTTCCAAAGTGAACAATTTTTTTATTTCTTCCTCCACCACTACCCTATGCAAGGAAATCAATGTGGAGCAAAATAGATGAGTATGTCTCTGTGGTTGGCATGAGATTGGGGTGGGGGATTGGATTTGGTACAATATTTTCATTGATAGTATGGTGGAATACACTATGGCATTGGTTTAGGGCCTTCAAAATTAGAGAGTTTTGTGGAGTTAGAGGTTTTCTTTGAATACAAAATAGTTAGACTTCACTTGGAAATGGAATTTATGCTTCGTATGTCATTTTATTGAAAGTTTGGAAAACATATTTGACAAATCCATTTTGTGTATCTCATTGAGCCAATTAGTCAAATAGTTCAGAACATATTTAACAAAACTATTTTGTACATCTCATGGAGGCAATCACTCACTCAAATAGTTCATGTTCCTTGTCTATGCTTCCGCAAGATTTAACAAAACATTAATTTGCCATCCTTTTTTTCATAAATAAAATTTCAGTTGAATTATTTCTCCATGTAATCAACTTATAGCTTATCCGTGGAGAGATTTTATAGACTTGGAAAACCTAAGGATTGATTATAAATATTATAGGTGGTGTCCTCAAAATTCATTTATAGATGCAGATGTTGTGAAATTTAGAATAATGGAAGTTGAAGGCAAGAGATAGATTCATGCGTAACCTAAAATGGAAGGCAAGGCCATAAATTCTAGAGCTGAGAATGTGAGCTAGGGAACATAAAACCTCAAAAATTGTTTACTCTCAATGGCCATGAAAAAAAATCATGAATTTATCCTTAGTTAATACTTGTAGAGAGTATATAGCATTTCTTTTGGCTTACCAACCACCATACTTTGTAGAAAAATAGTGGCAGTTAAGACAAACAAAGAACAAAACTAAAAAAACCTAAAAAAACCAATGGTATCTTCTTGCAGGCCTCTCGTGCATTGCAGACTGATGATTTCTATGTGAATGAGTATAGGTATGCCTTCGGCATAATAAATATTGAAAAGCAAGAGGTTTGTCCCAAAATATAAATTTTACACTAAAATTGTAACATAAATTACTTTCTTTGATGTGAATGCAAAAATAAAATGAATGAAAAGAAGATTATACGGGAGTGTACCAATTTTTTTCTAAAATCTATCCTAAAAACAATCTTAAAAACCTTCAAATTGCTAATAACCTTGCTATGATTCACCATTATTTTTTGAAGTCCCATTTGGGGCAACTTTGAGAAGAAAGAGAAACAACAAACCAATGGTTTCCCCATTCGCCCTTCTTCCTTGGAACTAAAAATCACTAACCTTGGCACCTAAACACTGAAAAACCCATCTCAATCTCACAAAACACTTCCTCCTAAAATCAAATCATTTATCTGCCTGTGCAGACCAAACAAAAAACTCCCACCACCAAACAAACTTGTCAAATAACAAATGATGTTACAATTTTCTTCTTCTTTTCATTATGAACCTAATTTGGTCAAAATTTTGACCAACTCAGGAGCATAAAATCCCTAATTTGGTCAAAATTTTGACCAACTTGGGCATAAAACAAAAAATAAATAAATCATAGGTCAATATGGTCTTTGGTTAAAAAACAAGGGGTAATATACTAGTGTGACACCTCCAACTATTGGTCTATCATGGAAAATATGTGATGAAGATAACATCTGTAACTAATGGACTATCATGGAAAACCTATGATGAAAATGACATCTACAACTACTAGAGTGTCATGGAAAACTTGTGATGAAGATGGTATCTAGAACTACTAGACTCTCATGGGAAACTTGTGATGGAGATGACACCTCTAAATACTAGAATGTCATAGAATTTTTTTATCTCTTTTGTTACAAATTGGGGGAGAGCGAGGGAGAGAAATTGAGTCACCTTCAGAATTATATCCACGCATTCACCATAGTGCTTATAAACATGTTTCATTATTTAGAGATCTACACTAAATTGGCTATCAATGGCGAGCATCAATTTTTCATTCATCATCAAAAGAGTTCCAATAATTTGTTTGCCCATTTGAGAAGAATATTGCAATAGGTTTCCTTGTTCGTCATGGTCATGCACCATTGGCTTGAATTTAGACCCTTCTTCCTCCTATTCTTGACATACACACAAAAACCCATCACCAAATTTTCCCACATGATAAATATCAAAGAGAAAGTTGAGTAAAATGAATGAATGCACCTCAAAGCCTTCACAAGAAGTCTATGTCATTTTTTTTGAAGATGATGTATCTTTTGGTTCAACCATTGGAATATCTCTCCTATATCTTGACCTTACATTGTATTATTACACTAAAATTAGGTCTTCCTTGTAAGGGTTGCCATTTGGATGAGAAAAAAAATGAATAATTCTAAGATTCACAATTTGATTTTCAGAAGCTAAACTTTCCTTGATAGAATTGGCATTTAATATTTGTATAAAACCCACTGTGCATCGTCCCTCCACCACACCCTTTCTTTGTATAAAACCCATGGTGCATGGTCCCTCCAATCATTTATTTGATGAAATTAATCCATTTTTAGGTAGTTGCTTCATTAACTAGGCTTAATTAAGCCTATTAAGGCTTATAACAATTGACTATACTTTTACATAGACATAACACAATCACAAATATGTCTAGTAAAGTTATACTAGACATAACGTGATCATGTTTGTTAACAAAGAAGTATGATCACATTTAGGCTTGGTAATAGGCTTGTTTAACTACCCAAAGGCTTGGGTTGATGTTTTCCCTATTTTTTTTTGTTGGTTTTGACATTTTTTCATCTTCTAAGATCAATTCTCATCAGGTTTGTAGATGGTGAAGTGGTTATCTCTATAATTACACTAGAATCTCACATGTTCTCCTACCTTTCTAACTAACTAACTAACTAACTAACTAACTATATATATATATATATATACATATATATATATATATATATATATATACATATATATATATATATACATATATATATATATATACATATATATATATATATATACATATATATATATACATATATATATATACATATATATATATACATATATATATATATATATACATATATATATATACATATATATATATATATATATACATATATATATATACATATATATATATACATACACATATATATATATACATACACATATATATATATACACATATACATACATATATATATACATATACATATACATACATATATATATATATATATGTATATATGTATACATGTATATATATATGTATACATATATATACATACATATGTATACATATGTATACATATATATACATACATATGTATACATATATATACATACATATGTATACATACATATACATATATATACATACATATGTATACATACATATACATATATATACATACATATGTATACATACATACATATATATACATACATATGTATACATACATATATATATATATATATTTGGACAAGATTAGCATTGTGAAGTTGATTTTTCTATATCAGTATTGACAGTACTCATAGACATATGTCTACCATTTTTTACTAACTTTTGATCTACTTATTCAAATAGAAAAATAAATTACATATTATTGTTCTACACTTGATTCAATATGTATTTTAAAAATGATTTGATTTTTAATTATTTTGATGCAAGTTATGTCCAATGCATGAAGAGGTACCATAATTTTAGGATGGAGTCAATTAAAAAAATCATTAAAAAAAAATTACTTGTTAGAAAATTATGAAGAAATACACAACTTCTAGATCTCACTCTTACCTATTATCCTACCAAAGGGTTTTAAAAAATGCTAAATATAACTATATATTTTGTTGAGTGCACATAAACAACTATGTTATATTTTTTCGCAAAAAAAGGAACAATTTTTGGTGCACGTAGGATTTGACCATCTTAATCTTATCCATATTCTAACAACTTTAGTATTTTAGAAATGAGATTCAGAGTACTATAATTTGTGTGTTTTACACATTTTTTCATTTTGAGTGTATGACCCTCAAATGGGTCTTCAACGATCAAGTTTACCCAATTTCAGAAAAAAGTGCCCAATTATACCCTCCTTTTTGTACACCATCTTGGCACACATACCCATTAGCCAAGACTAGATTATTATTTGTTTCCCTATGAAATAGTTAATTTTCCTCTCACATTACATGATTATTTTTGGCTAACCATAAAAAAAATAGTCAGCTTTCTTTATTTGCTAGCAAGGAATTTTTTAATTTGCCACATATTTATTAAAATTTGATAAGGAAAGGAAAAATTCTCCAATAGATAATAAATTTTTCCCTACATGGAAAAAATATCACCCTCTTGACAATTTTTTCTTGCCCATATAATGTTGGTTTTGCCAACATTTAACACATTTTCATGGGAGAGTTATCTTAAAATTTTCCTTGATCCTAACCCTAAACATAATACTAACTATGATGTAAACTCATGTCCTAAACATAATGTAAGCCCATATTCTAGCCCTCGGTCTAACCCTAACCCTAAATTGTAAAAGTTAAACCCTAATCCTTAAACCATAAACCTTAATCCCAAGCTTGTCCCTAAATATAATTCTAATTATAGCCCTAAACCTAGCCCTAACACTAATCCTAACCCTCAACATAGTCATAATTAAAAAAAACAATATTAACCCAATACACTAACTGTAACCATAATTATAATCCTAAGCTGATCTTAACCCTAGCTTAAATCTAATTTGAATGCTAACTTAAATCCTACCCCTAACCCTAAGTGTAACTATAACCATAATTATACTTCTTATCTAAATCCTAACCCTAATAAATTCTAAGCCTTTCCCTAAGTGTAATTTTATTCTTGATCATGATCGTTAACCCAACGTAAACACTACACCCTAGCTATAATTCTACTCCTAACCATGATTTTTAGCCTAGCCTTAACACTAAATCCTAACCCTAATTATAATAAAAAAATCTAAATCAAACTCTAACCCTAATGCTAACCGTAACCTTGATATAACATGTACTCCTAATGCTAACCCTAGCCATGATATAAACTATAACACTAAATGCTAACCCTTACCTTATTAATTTATTCAATCTATCACACACATTGCAATTGCTACTAGCTAGTATATAGTCTATATTTAAAATACATCAAGAAATTTATCAAGACATTTAATTTTTTCATCATTCACCTAAAAAAATTATGGGTGAAAAAATTCAACACCTCAATACATCAACCTATTAAATAATTTAATATTCTTCAAGATTATTTAGAATCATTTTATTTAAAATAGAAACTCCTACTTTTTAGCAAGTTGCGGGTAAAGGGGTGAGATTAGATATTGGAATTTTCTTTCCATTTGTCAAATATTTAATTTTAAATTTTAATTTTTTTTTGAAAAATGTATTTCTAACCTATATTATTTTATGCACAACCGCTAATTTCCTTAAATGTAAAATTTTGAACTCTTACAAAACTCCATCTAAAATATTGGTGAAAAGTACAAAAACTCCAATTCTTTAGTAAGCTCCTTACATCAAACCACAATCTTATATCATGCTCCTATGCACTTCATATTTTCATATTATTGTGAATCATATTTTCCTATTATTGTGAAGGAAGTATTATTGAGAAAATTAACATAAGTTTCTTTCTCTCTTTTTTTATTATTACTTTTTTCCTATTTTCATTTGATTTTTTCATTTTCTATCAAAAATTAAAATTAAAATGTCTCTCTTTTATTAGTCCAGGGAGACTTATATTTTCACCTCATTTTCTACAATTAGTTTCTTTGCCTTGTAAAAATATTGCATTATATTTATAAATTATAATGTTTTACAATTATCTTATTTTTAATTTGTTTTGAAAGACTATTTCTTATTTCTCATTGGTTCATCATAGTTTTACTACTGGTTTTTTCATTTTTCCTCTCAAAAATGTAAAATATTCAAAGATTACACTTTAAAGTATAGTTTGATGTTGAAATTTTACGTTTTATGAAACTTGATTTAATATTTATATAATTCAACATATAACTATATTCACATAAATCATAAAAATTACATTTTACAAAATCAACATTTTATTTCCTTACAAAATATTTATTAAAAATATATCTAAATTTATTTGGAAAATTCATATATATATATATATATATAAAATTTATTAACTTGTAATAAAATAATGTTATAAATATTATTAATAATGTGAATATTGAATATCTATTATTATTATTATTTATAAAATTTACAATATTATTTATTTCAAAATCATCAAAGTATATTTTGTTTCAATCTTAATTATTTTTACATTAGGCGGGACTCCACTTGTATCACAACTATTGCTTATGATTTTTTTTCTCTCTCTAAAAAATTAATATTAAAATATCTATTTGTATTCCCTTACATTTCTCAAATTCCTGTTAGTCTGCCAATACACAGCGGAAACACTCAAATCGTAGTGCTTTGCAAATTATCGAGGTTTGCAAATCTTGCTTCCCATAATGGAGATATGCGCCCTTGAAATAAATTTACAGAGGTTTACAAATTTTGCATTCCTTTTGTATTCCATTTCAAATATTTAATGGAAAGTAGTTATGAACGAATAAAAAGAGCCCTTTTCATTATTTTTCCTCATTGGAACGAGCACATTTGAACATTTTTTCTTCAATAAGAATTGATTCCTGTAGGCAATCTCAACTAAATTATTTTGTTAGTCTTTAAAGATTAATGAAATAATGCTGATTGAATTATATCAACAGTTAAAATACATAGTCTGTTCACTTGGAATAGATTATGGAGTCAAAATTCCCCTTTTTAAAAGTTTCCAAATTCATTTGAAAACATTTAGAATGAAATATATCTTCTTTTGCCTTGAATGTTCTATGAAAGTGAGCACTTTCTTGTTTATGGTTAGTTTGTAAAGATTGAATTTTTTTTTATGATTCAATTGAAAAATGTAGTGCCTGCCCCTAGTTCACATTTTGTTATTATTGCCGAACTCTTTTAGGCCAGTTTTATGTTTGATTACTAGTAGTATTGTTTTGAGATTATTAGATATTGCTTTACATTTAGTTGATTATATGATGAGATTACTTGGTACTCTAGATTTCATGTATTCATGATGATTATTATAGTGCTTTCAATTATTGATGATGATTAGTTAGATGGTTTATTATCCTATGTGTTTTCTTATGGATACTTACCCCATACTGCATGTGTATGGTGTGCATATTTGTTTTCTTTATGTATGAAATTTCTGATGTGGTTAAGGAAGTCATAGTCACCTGATAGTTGGGATCTACATGATGCACCACTTCCTACCATTGCATGTTTACCTTAGAATATTGTGTTCGTACATGCGTGGATTTTATGCAGGTTGCAAGTACCAGGTATCGGCTTCCCTGAATTGCCAAGATGAACATACCCTATCGCATTATCTCAACAGTAAGAGAGGGGAGATAAATTCTTAAGTCCAAATCCTAAACCTTTAGGTATCTGAATTGAGTACCCTCCAAATGCACCGAATGATGTTAATTCGTGATTATAAACCTTTAGTTTGATTTTGTATGTGTTTTGTTATGATGAGTTTTTGTATTTTACTTTATGAGTCTTTGGCGAATTTTCTATTTTAATGGAAAATTATTATGATATTTTAATATTTTATTTTATTTAATTAATTGAGAAATTAATTAAATAAAAAGAATTAAATTTGAAGATAAAACTTATAAGGATAATTTTAGAACATGATAATATTTATTTAATTTAATAATAATATATTTAGAGTTTATTTTTAAATAAATGCTAAATATTATTATTATTTAAGTTAATAAAATTAATTAAGTTTCAAAAATAAATTAAAAAGTGAAAATATATTAATTTATTAAGAAGTTTTAAGTTTGCATGATGTATGCATGAGATTAAAATATAAGAAATTAATTAAAAAGATAAAACAACTGAATTTAATAAGAGTTGCATAAAGTGCACATGAGATTGAAAATTAATAAATTAATTAAAAGAGAAGTCAAGTGAAAATTAAATAAAGTAATTTAATAATTTCATTTAACATGCATGGAAAAGATAAAGGAGAAATTAAGAAAAGTTAATTTAGAGTCGAAGTCTGGTGAGCAGAGAGTTCTCCTGGATGAACACACAATTAGTGCCCCAATTTAAGGAAAGAACTCCTTATCACCAATTGGGGGGTTATTTTTTTGAAAAAAGGGGAGAATTTTGAGAGAAAATTTCAGAGAAGGAAGGAATTTTCAAAAAGAAGAAGTTTTGAGAGGAGGGTTTTCTCTACCATCCTCTTGGGTGTTTGCAATTTTGGCATCAGAACCATGTAGGTTCTTGAGTTTTTTTCACCTAGTTAAAATTATGTTGTTTA
Source organism: Cupressus sempervirens (assembly GCA_028749045.1). NCBI lineage: Eukaryota > Viridiplantae > Streptophyta > Pinopsida > Cupressales > Cupressaceae > Cupressus > Cupressus sempervirens. The sequence goes on from CM053792.1 coordinate 210,544,964, forward strand.
GATAATCCTGTCTTCTTCATTAGATAAAAACTCAGCTTAGATAAAAACTTAGCTTTACTTGGAGAGAACCAGCGATGGGGCCTATTGGTCGAATGGCTACAGCTTCAATATTTCTTAATAAAACAAGCTTAGATAAAAACCCAGCTTTACTTGGAGAGAACTAGAGACAAAGGTTGTTGGCCAAAATGCTACAGCTTCATAATTTCTTAATAAATATATCTCAATACATATAAAGAAAAACTTGGACTTGCAAGGTCTGATTTTTTATTCTCTATGAAGAGAAGAGCATACTCTCTACTTGCTAACTGACTCAACAAACTCTAACTTACAAGGAAAGCTTAATGACTTGATGCCCTCTATGCTTCCGCATGGACTTATTTATAGTTATCTTAGTAGGTAAAAATTACTAGGAACTTGATGACTAGGTAAGGTGGTATGTCCTTAAAGTAGGATAGTGATGACCACTTACAAAAAGTAGATTCCCACTAACTTCCCATACTTCCACTTGATGAACTAGCTGGTGATGGCAGAGTGGGAGTCAATTCACCATGATCAAACACATCTTCCCATGTGAGTGGTCTCAACATTTCCAATAAAGTAAACTAGTGAAGAATATTCCAATCATGTCGATCATCATCATATTGTAAGTGTGGAGAAAAATAAGATTCCCATTGTAGGCGCATCTTGGTAATGACACGAACACAAACTTCAAGAGCAAGAGGATGATCAGGATTAACCTTATTTGGTCTAGCATAATTAAAGAAATCAATTACTTGCTGAGTATGTGGGGCCATACATTGGATCCAACATGTGAAGAAAGATCTTCGAACAACATCAAGAAATAATAGATATTGGTGATCATTCTGAATTCGAAGAATAGTGAATTCTCAACTATCGTCACTATTGAGATATTCTGGCTGTCATGCTTCCCAAGTTTAGTAGAGTATCAATGGTGTATTGTGTAGAATGGCAAAACTTTTGGTTCATTCCTTGGAGCAAGCATTGTCTTTGGGCAATATAATGCAGGGAAGAAAAAAGGACATTGAACTCCTTTTCTATATGAAAACCATAATAAGGAGGCTGAGAGGGATTAACCATAAAGACTCTAGGAACTTGCTGACTGAGATAGTCTACAACAATATTTCCTTTTCTTGGGATATGCTAGACTTCATAATTATACTGGTTCAGATATGCTTGTCAATGAACATATTTCCCCCTTCCATCTTTCCTTCCATAGTCCTTTTCCTTAAAAGTAAGGAATCTGGTGCAGTTTGTGCGAATGATAAATTTTGGCAGATACATCAATCTTAAAGAAAATTTCTTGAGACAACAGATAACACCATAAATTTCCTTATAAGAAGAAATCCATTTTTTGATATTTGCAAGAAATACTCCACTGGTGTATTCAGTGATGTATTCTTTATCATCCTTGAAAAAGCATAGATATCCTCCCCATGCTACATCAGAAGCATCTGTATATAAGATGAAGACTTGGGTAGTTGGCAATGTCAATGTAGGGAGATTTTAAATCTTGTGTTGAATCTTCTGGACTACTTTAGTGTGGATTACTGACCATTGTGGTTTTCTCTTGGTGAGAAGCTATTGTAAGGGTTCTTTATCAAAACCTACATTTGGATAGAAATTATTTACATAATTTAATATACCTAAGAATCCTTGCAACTCCTTAGTATTTAATGGAGGCTGAAATTCAAGGATTTTATTCTTAATATGAGGTTGAACCTCAAGTTGTCCTACTTTAACTACTATACCTAAAAACTTACAAGAGTCTTGACACCACTAGATTTTTGATAGGGATAGAACAATCCCAGAATCCAGACATAATTTATAAAAAATATTTAGATGAGCAATATTTAGATGAGACTTATGCTCATCAATGTCTTTGCTAAAGATTAAAATATCATCTATATAGACACAAAGAAAATCATTGCAGCCATTGAAAATTTTATCCATTCTCTTTTGGAAGTAGGATGGTGCATTCATCAAGCCGAATGGCATGATAGTCCATTCAAAGTGTCCGAACAGGAAACTAAATGTAGTCTTATATTGATCTTCCTTCTTTACACAGATCTGGTAAAAACTTGATTTACAGTCAAACTATGAGAAGATCTTAGAGATAGCAACCTTTTGCAATAGATAAGACTTATTTGGTATTGGATAAGGGAATGGAATATTTATATCATTTAATGGTTTATAATTAATAACCATTCTTTTCTTTCCTCTCTTCTTCTCTAATTCCTTATTAACCATGAATGCATAACAATTGAAATCAAACTGAGAATGAACAATATACTTTCCTTTTTTGAGCTCTTTGATTGCTTGTTGCATATCATCATAGTCATGTGCTAGAATAGGAATCTTTTTTCCACTCTTCATCTTTGCTTTAGGCTTGATTTTTATTTCCATTTCTCACATTTCATTTTCCCAAAATTTCTATGGATCATCAAAACAAACATTTTGTATGATCAAGGCTTTTAAGTCTTCAAGAGGTTCTATAGTCTAGATCATATTAACAGGGGGATTTTTTTCTATTGCATATACCAATCTAGGAGTGCTTATCTTTTCTCCTTGTAGGGTAAACACAATACTTTTCGTTGTACAACCATAAGGGGTATACCTATCTATAAAGTTTCCTCCAAGTAGTACATCTACAGGCATCTATTGCATGGCAAAGAAATCACATTTAAAAGTTTTCCCTTCTATCTACAAAGCTTATTGGTGGCAATATTTATCACAGCTAAATTGGTTGCCTTGGACATCACAGGTAGTATACATAATTTTTTTTGTTAGCTATTCCCAATTATTAAGGATTTGCCTTTTACAGAAAGAGAGAGAGGCTCTAGTGTTAATCTAGGCATCATATTGTTTTCCATTTATTAGAACACTAATATATTGCAAAAAAATTCCTGTAAGGAGATGTACTAAGTATTGTGGTTCTAATCTTGGAGTAGGTTTAGGTAAGATGGTCATCACCATTCTTGTTGTACTTGGATCAGGAATATTAAGATTGATAATTTCTTCATCTTCATATTCTTCCTGAATCCTAGAGGAGAATTCATCAACACTTAAACTAAAGTAGGAGGGTCCTTCATCTATATCCCTAATAATAACATTAGAATGTTTACTGGGAATTACTATCCTAGGAGTGGATATATTTTGGTATGTATTTAGAGCTTGCACAATGGGGTCTGGCTGAGGTTCAGACTTGTAGAATTTTCTCTTCTTTTGTTCTATTGTGACAAGATTAAATACAAGGGCTTATTAACATACCTATTTAGAATGCTCCATATTTTGATACATGTTCAAGTTCTAAAATTCTTCTATAAGGTTGTCAGATTGAGGCTTCTTCTAGAAAGGTGGCTAATATGACATCTTTGGTGGTTGCCACTGCTGGTAGTAATGGGAAGAATAGATAGGTTCATCTTCATCATCTTCATAGTCATTGTACTGCCATTTATAACTTCTTCTTCCTCTATTGTTGCTATTGCACCAGTTATTGAACCGAACTTGTCCTCGTTTGGAATGATTCATGTATACACCAGGTAAATCCTCATGTTCTTCTACTTCAAGTTGTTTTTCCATAGCTTGCAAAGTGTTGGCAAGATCCTCTAGAAGTTCTTCATCTTCTTCAAGAACTTCTTCTGCATCTTCTAAGATAGATTCAAAAATATTATCTTGCATGTAAAGATCTTCTTCTTCATCTACTACATCCCACCACACTGCTGCAGTTGGGTTAGAGTAAATGGATTTAACAACTTTATTTTTGTAGTGCCAATTAGGGGCTTTATGACCAAGTTTATTACAAATATAGCAAATAATCTGATTGGATTGTGGATGAGAATGAGAACGCTTGAGAAGAAAGTGATCCTTGGGTGCATATGATTTATGACAAGGAAAAGTGCAAGGTTGAAAGTGGATTTTCTTGTGCTTATGACTTTGTTTGGTTACATGATGTTGTGTTTTGGTGAAAGGATTACAAACAAAATTTTCAAGGAAAGTAGGAGCAATGTGTTGTGCTTAATGCTTTGTAAACTTCTGCTAGTATTTACAATTATCAATAAACTGGAGAATTTGGTCCTTGGAAAATTGGATGAGATCAGAAATAGGACACTCTTTGAGGGTCAGGGATTGGAGATCCAACTACTACATGACCTTATCAGAAATATTACAAGGTAAACCTTCAAGATATTTTCTTTTTGCCATAATGACTTGTTCTTCACTAGTTAATTGATACAGAAGCTTTCTAAAATGCTTTGAGTATGCAAAGAAGTCCTTTAAATCACAACACTTCATTTGGAGTATGTCCTTGATTATCCTTTCATGTTTATTTATGAGTTCTAGAAAAAACTCATTAACTAACTCATTCATCCAATAATTAATGGGAACTAGTTGAACTTGTTGTTGTACAGTATTGCCTGTAGAATCCATAACAGTCTGAAGTACAAACTTTTGATAAACTTTGGCATCCTTTTTAGTAGCTATCTTGTTGTTCCCCCATGCTCTAGTTATTCCCCATAAATAATTAACTACAAATCTATAGGTATTGTCTTGATTAGTTCCAGACAATGTTCCTATGATTAGAAAAGTATTGATCCAACTTTCAATTTTCTATTTAGGATCATCATCATTTTCAATATCTAAATACTAGGGTTGTATATTGCAGCTTTTTTGCATCATTAGAAGGAGATCTCTTCGAAAGCACTTTTCTGGAGCTTGTAGAGATGTGGGTAGGGCTAAGGCTGTCTGAGTAGACTATTTCTCTTAATGCACTAGCCAATCTAAGGATGTAGTTAAATCTTGCAAAGAATGATCTGCATGTGAAAGACTTTTCACTAGTTTATCATGATTTTTTTGTGTATGTTCTACATGGGCTATAACAACTTGTAACTCATCAGCATTATTATGTACATTATTCAAGAGATGTTCTATTTGCAACTTAATTTTGCTTAATGAGTCCTTAGTTTCAATTATTCTAGTATGGTTTTTGATAGCTATATTACCAAGCTTTTGTACATTAGTATTTAGGGTAGCTAAAGACTACTTGAGAGAAATCACATCTGTACAAAGATCATCGTTGTTTTGTTGTATATGATCATAGAATTTTCCAATAAAATTCTTCTATTTGTGATCAGAAGAGGGTTCCTTTTCTTCAACACTCTTGGGTTGGAAAGCATATTGAAACATAGAAACTATCCCATGTTCATGTTTAAATTGTCCCTTTGCAGGTGGCCATCTACCATTTTGATAATATGTATTTTCTTGTTCCTTATACCATTTTAGAGTATTAGCTCTTGGTAAGGGATTGATCATATGGACAAAATAATGATCTCTTTTTAACTTCTCTTTTCCCTTACTGGTTCTAGCCTTTACTAGCTTAGGGATCTCAGGGATTTGAGGACCAATATTTAGTAGTGCTTCATCTTCAACTACCACATAGAGTTGGGCTTTTTTTCAGCTAGGGGTACTCCTATGTGAGTTGAAGGAGGAACATGCATCTATGAATAGTGAATTAGGCACAAATGGATTTGTTGATTTCATGGACGGGGATCTGGGTAAGATATTTATCTCATTCTAGGATACATGATGAACTGGTTTGGTTGCTTCTAATAGTTTGGGCTTAACATCTTTCATCCAATCAAGTTTCCATCCTGTTGGGATATCTATAGTATTAACATGACCCTTATGAAGTTGGAATTCTCCATTTAGGGTCCTAGCATAGGGTAAATTATCTAATATGGCATGATTATTTGTATTTGTTAAGCTATATAGGACTTGCATCTAGACAAAAGCATACTTAAAGGCACCAAACATTTTCATACCGTACAGTGAGCTAAACACACCCCAATAGTTCAATGAACCATATTTAACTTTAGGATAGGACTTGCCTCTAGTAGCTACTATCAAATTAGGATAGTATAAAAACAACACATAATTTTTTGTCATTCTAGATAAACTAGATATTTGGCATGCATGGTTGTAATCGACTTGCCTCCTATCATGCAGGGCTAAGTAATAGACACGATGTATGTTTTCAGGAACCAATGATCCTATGGTTACTTCAATAGCACCAAAATGTAAGAAATTCATTTCCTTATGACTTTGAATATAGTCAATTTCTTATGAAGGGAAGATGGATTGCATTTTGGTTTGGTGAGTTTGGGCAAGATCATATTCTAGTGTGAGTTCTACTATTCTCATGCGGGGAATGACAATTGACTTGAAAGTAGATTTAGACAAAAAATTCTTCAATTTATTAGGAGTATACTTACTCTTCTTATAAACACTGTCAGGCTTTAATTCAAGAGGAGTATATATGTACTTACTTACCTAGATAAGACCTTTTCACAAGTCTGTATGTCTGAAACTTCTTCAATGTTCAAATCTTTGTTGGTTAGCTAGATCTCAAGAGCTTCAAAGAATCCTTTGATAAAGGTTTCATTAACTCTTTCGATACCATCTTGAGCAATAGTTCTATGGAACTCAACCATTTCTTTTACCAATTGAGATAATGGATAGACTAAGGAACTTACAGGGATTTTACGAGAGAGATAAAACAAATACCAGTAACAGAATAGATAAAAGGTAAAAAATTCTCAAATCCCAACACAAAGTGTAACCCTACAGAGATGAACTCTTCATGCTTAGATAATATCCCAATTTGTGACTAGAAATGGACAGATACTGACTGCGTAGAAGATACCCTAGATTTAAAACCAAGGCTTTGATACCACTTAGATAAAAAATTAGCTTAGATAAAAATTCAGCTTTACTTGGAGAGAACCAGTGACAGAGGCTGTTGGCCGAATGCCTACGGCTTCAATATTTCTTAATAAATATATCTTAGATAAAAAATCAACTTTACTTGGAGAGGACTAGCGACGGAGGTTGTTGGTTGAATGACTATCTGGATATTTCTTGTGATGGGTGCTTTCAATTCTGTGAATTTACAGTATGCATGTTAATTTCTCTGTATGCGTAGAGGTTGAAAATTCTTAGAAAACCTTGTCCATTAATTTTGCAAATTAGATATTAAATAGGGATAGGATTTTTTTAGAAATCAAAAATTTAAATAAAGAATTCGACCGGTTGGTTGTATTTCCCCTATCAGATTAAGGCTAAAATTTTGTATTTAAAAAAAAAATATATTTTAAAGAAAATTTTAATGGGGATTATTCATTATTAAAATGAAATTTATTTGTTTAAAAAGAAATTAATTTAAAAAAATAATTAAAAAATATTTTTTTGGGAGGCAGGGGCCATGACACCCCCACCCCCCTTTCTTTCCTCCCTGTCATGTTGGTGCTGGTGGCTACCAAAGCAAGTTGTGGCAGCCAAAGGCAGGCCGCGACTGCTTGGTCCGTGGTTGCCAATGGCACCCTGCAGTTGCTTTTAGCAGCTGCAAGGCATATAATAGTAAAAGGTAAGAAGTAATTTTTTAAAATTTAATTTAATTTATATTTATAATATTATATGTTATTTAATTTGTAATTAGTATTCATTTTATTAAATAATCTTTATAAATGTTAGTTATTAGATTTATAATCATTATTAATTTTATGTAATAATTTTTATAAATGTTAAATATTAAATTTATAATTATTATTAATTATTATTAATTAAATTTTTAAAAATTTAATAGATAATTAAATATTAAAATTATTAATTATTAATAATTTTATTAATAATCATAAATTTAATAAATAATTGATAAATTTTTATATATAGATTTATTGATAATTACTAATTAATTTAATTAAAAATTATTTAATTAAGTTAATTGATAATGAAGATAAAACTAATAGAATTGTAAATTATTCTATCAATAAGAATTATTTTAACGAATTAAATAAAATAGATTATCCTTAGATTATTTTAAAAAATTGATTCTAATTAATAGGGGTAATTCTATAAATGAATGGGTTGACTTGTAGGGTAAACTGAGAAACTTATGTATTTAAAACATATAATGAAACAAAGACTGAAAACCTTACTTTTAACTCAACTATATGTTTTCAAAATCAAACCAAACTATAAGATTGCTTTGTTATCTGTGTACTATCTATGATTTGGGGTTTCAGGGTTTGACCTAGTTTTGACCAGTCTTAGGTTGTTACCAGTGGTTACCAATGGCTCGAGGGTTATGTGATTGTGATGTCATGCTAATTTGATCTCGATCTTTTATACCCAACCATGGTAATGTGATGGTATGCTCTATGATATGTTTGTATTTACTGTTCGTTATTGCTTTCCAGTGTTCTTGTGAGAAGTTGAGGTGATTGTTATGAGATGTTTGACTTAACCATTTTTAATCCTCAATCAATTATATTTGGGTTATTTTCCAGTTGCCTTGATGGGACTGAAGTGTTTTTCTTTGTTCTTGATGATGTCATGTTGTGACATGTTTGACTTAACCATGTTGAGTCATTGATCAGTATTATTGGGACACTTTTTGGTTGCTCGTTGAGAACTGATGGGTATTGTGATTTATCTTAGGATGCTTTCTAGTTGCTCATAGAGACCTGATGTGATTATTGCGGATTATCTTTTGATGCTTTCTAGCCACTTGTGTATGACTAAGGTGATTTTTATATGATTATTGATTTGTGCTTTTATTGAGCCTAGCGTAGGTTATCTATATGTAGTCTCAGAAAGTGGCTTGTAATGGGGGCCAAGGGCCCTAAGTGGCTTTGAGGGTAACCCATTGTAAGTTGTTTAATAAGTGAAAATATTACACTAAATGAGATTAAAATGAACCTAATAAGAGTCTTTCTATATTCTTTCCCATGCCTCGAGTGCTAGTATAGACTACTAGGATGGGAGTAGAGAGAACACTTGGTTGCAACCTTGCATTCCATAGTATGCCTTGTTAGTATGAGATGATACTAGTGGCCGCATAGGGATCACTAAGGACCCTAGGCTCCTAAGAGACTTCCAGGGTAACTCCAACGGGATTCCTACGATGACACTTTCCCGCTTACATAGTAAGTTTCCTACATGTCTTGTGTGCCTCTAGGTCTAGATGTTGACCTATGTTGGAACCTTTGAGTTAGATGCTTTCAGGATTTCCTGGACTTAGAGAGTATTTTGATATTTGGTTTGATATCCTGTTTGAGACTTGAGACTATCTCCTCTGCACGAAAGGTGTGGACCTATGGGTGCCATGTGGTTGGGAGGTGTAGCTACCTACACCACTAGTAGGGACCGGTGTACAGAGATGGTCTATTGTCCTAGTGTGATCGTTGCTGGATGTGTTCACTTGGTACTTCGAGTTCTGGAGTATGCCTTCTTATGATTTATGCTTTCATTGGGATGCTTGTTTATCATGTTTAGATGATGTTATATATTGACACATTTCCTTATATTGATGATTAGCATGTGATAGGTGATGTTATCTACTTTATAGGATAATCTTATGCTTTATTCTAGCATGTTAGATTTACTTATGCTGATGTTGTAGCATGTTTTAGTAGTGACGCCCTTATTATGATAGTACTGATGATCTGATCGATGGCTTGGGATGTTACACGTGGGGGATGGCTAGGGCCCATGATGGTCTTATGATGCTCTTGACGGTTGGGAGGAACCACATACTTAGTTGTGTTTTATGATGGATAGTTGTATTTTATGATGGTGGATGGTTTCATTTATTTTATTGTACATGTATCATGGATCCGAGGAGGATGATGTATTTCTATTTCTACATATGTATATTCTTTTAGCCTTTCATATCCTGTGACATGTTCAGTGGATGATTGAGCATTCCAAATTTCATTTGCCAAGAGGCATTCATAACAAATGTATATTATTTAAATGGACATTGGACTTTTTGATTATTCTTTCATATGGATGTGGTAGTTGTTAGACTTAGTATTAACTAAATATAAATGTGACTCAACATCATGGGATCCTTAAGAAATGTAATTTTTTATGTATGCTTATAGTTGACTGTATGTTATGGCTTCCACTACTTTATGTTTGATGTGTATGTTATTCTTTCTTGTTTTAAAAAAAAAATGTTTGACAAACTTTGTAAAAATTTAGATTAATTCTTTTGGATCACTATTCCATTACACAAAAATTGGAATAGAAAATAGAGCAACCAAATTCCTTTCCTTTATTTTTTGAAGTTCACAAGTGATTTAAATGTATTATCATGAATTTGATGAACTGATACAAATCATAGCTGAAGGAATGGTAATATTGAATGAAACACAGATTTTTATATTATTCATGAATTTATTTTGTTTTGTTAAATTATCATTATCAAAGACATGTGATCTTAATTTCATTTTCATATAAAAAAGGTTGCAGATTGTCATTTATAGTCATGGCTGTTATATCAGAGTTCTTCTTCTATTTAGTAATGATGGCGAGAAAAAAGTGTCATTGCGATCTCATGCGAAAATCAAAAGGTAAGATGTCAAATCCTAATTTTCACAATAAAGATCTGCACCATTTTGATTCGATTATTGAATGGAAAATGTGTACGAATGTGAATATTTTTTGTGTTTTTTAGTTGAAGGAGTTTTATTCCCACTGAAGAGGACGTATAAACATGCATATTATAATTTGTCTAGGGTTTATGTTTATTAGTCCATGCCTTATAATTAGTCTCTGCCTATCTAGGGTACTAATGTTTTTGGTTGTGTTCACCAATTAAATTTTATGAGCAAAGTCTACATATTACTAAAGTTTACAACGATTATTTTTAAATGAATTTTTAAACATTAATTCCTTATTTGTGATTGGCTGATCTCTGTTTTTGTAGGGTAATATTCAATTTTCTCCAACAAAAATTCAAATATTTTTCTAACATTAATTAATGAATGCATTAATTACAACTTTATCTTTTCAACATTTGTGACAAGTGGATTAACTTTAAAAAGATAATAATTTTATATTCCACCTCACAAATAAATGTCTAATCAATATTAATTATCAACATTAATTCCAAATCAATTGCACTTGTCACCAATTTATATTTTTAAATTTATTTTTTCTTTCAATTAATTTTTTTCTTTTTAATATTTTAAAAGTTTATAATAAATTAATCAATACAAAACTTAAGATATGCAATATAACATATTAATGGTTAATAACTTATTTATATATATAAAATGATTATTACACCATATCACATGTAATATATAAATAAATGATTTTATTGTATACAAGAGACGCAATGTGTCATAGTTCCTGCCTAAAGGATAATACTGTAGAGGTGTAGATGAGTGAGAATCTAAATTAACATTATGAATGCATTAATTTTTGCCTAGAAATGCACTTGTGATTTGATAGGATTGCTCATATTTTGTTGTTAAATTCTCATCCTAGAAATGCACTTGTGATCTGATAGGATGGCTCATATTTTGTTGTTAAGTTCTCGTGCTATATTATTATATCTTTGGGCATTTAAGCTTAAGAATAAGAGGCCAAAGTCCCCAATATGACACTAAGTACTTAATATCATACTACGATCAATACATATGCTTTAGACGAATTTGCACCTTCTACATTGACAACTTAAATTATGTGCAATGAGGAAAGATATCCATACCAATATTTGAATTATAGAACTTGAAGAAGTGATGAAGCATTTGGAGTATCACATTATATGTTTAAGCATACCATGCATGCTACTAGACAACCATAAGTAGTTGGAATAACTCCCCCAACTATGTATTATTCTCATCTTGATTATCAAATGGAACTCAGTATTTTTAATCATTAGCACTGGACAAAAACTAGGATAGAAATATATATAGAGATAAATAACAGTATACAACAATAACAACATAAACATATATGTAGGGAAAAAAATGATAGATAATATAGAGGAGGAAGAGGAAGAGAGATAAAATACTAAGATAGAGTGATATCAACATAAGTTGTGTGTGTGAGAGAGAATTAAATATAATTTTTTTTTTAATAAAACAAATAGTCAAAATAAAATCATGGTTATAATAAAGAATTAAAATATATTATATTTTAATTAATGAAACTAAGAATTTAATTTTTATATTAAAACTCACATTTCTATAAGAAAAAATGAAATGTATTGAAATATACAAATATTTTATAAGTAAAACTAATTGTTTAATTTTACACAATTAGAGAAGGTTTACTATTTAATGTTTTGTATTTCCAAAATTTTCATAAAATTAAGTAATTTTTAATTATGAAATAATATCTATATTATTTAATATGTACATTTGTAAATAATAAATAGATATAATACATATAAATTTGATGTTGATGAATAAATATGATGTAATAAATAAGAAATAAAATATAACTATTTAATTTTAATACATAGTTTATACAAACCTAATAATAATCTATATATCTTTTAGAATTGAATTATTTCTATTTTGTGGTTATTTCTTTAGTATTTTTTTGATATAAAATATAATTATTAATTTAATATTAAAATATAGATTTAAGTTTTAAATGTATTTGAACTAAATGATAAATTGTTTAAATAAAAAAATTAATAATAATAAATAATATAATTTAAAAATTGTAACACTTATCAATTATACATATTACAAACACTATTATAAAATATAATTAAAAAATAATATTGTTTAATTTATTTTTATAAAAGTAAAATAATAGTAATGATTTAACTACTTTTATTAAAAAAGCAAAGTTTTAAAAAAATTATAAATTCAAATACAAAGATATAACATTTTGAAATTATATTAAAAAGACAGATATATATATATAATTTGAACTTATGCATTACATGAAGTTTTAGGAACAAGTTATATCAAATAGTAAAAAATAAGCATTAATGTAAAACTAAATAAATATATTTCAAATAAGAAATTAAAAATATTTAATAGATCGTGATAATTAATATTGATTAGACATGTTGTGTGAGGTGGAAGATAAAATGATTGAAAAAATAAAATCTTATCAATGTGTCACAAATGTGGAAAAGATAAAGTTATAATTAATACATTCATTAATGCAAGATGAAGTTGTTAGAAATATTTGTATTTTTCCTTGAAGAAAATTAATTTTCTCCCCCACCAAAAAAAGTATGGACCAATGTGATTTATAAAATAATAGAAAATTAGAAAAAGATATAAACATTTGAAATCTCATATAATCTTTTAAAATTTTGAATTTGATTAGTTAGTGTTAATGTCATATTGAATTGACATGAATGCATAAGTATTCCTGCCTTGGTAGGAACTAATAATCTAAATATGATTTGTAATGATATTTTAAAAGTATTGAATATTTTAATAATATTTTTTAATACAATAAGAGAACATAAAGAAGATCAAATATTTGAAATTGATTAGTTTGTAATTTTTAATGTATTTTACAAATAAAATTTCCATCTATTTTTTTCTAGATAATTTTTATATTTTATTAAGTAGAAGTAAAGATTTACAATTTTTAGGCAATTCATGCTTGGCAAAGATCTAAACATCTTGACACTAAGCCACTACAACTATTTAGCTACACCCATTATACATTTGACAAAATGGTCATAAGCATGGAAGAACCTCCATCTATTTTATCTACTTTCTAACCATCGTAGGGACTCGAGCTCAACCAGAGCTCTTGTTAATGTTTTCATTAGTCCCTAGAAAAGAATTAATTTTTGTATACTAAGGTTTAGGATAGTTTATTTTTAAATTCATTTATTACAATCAAAATTTTAATTTCTGATTGGTCTAAGGCTATTTTCTTGGACATATATATTTTTTTAATTGAAAAAACATGAAATTTTTTGAAAAGATAAGAATGAAATTAATGTTTTTGTCAGAGCTTATTTGATATTTAATCAAACTTTTCCTACGTGTAAACAGTGGACAAATTGATTTAGTAGCAGAGCCGTACTTCATTCAAGTCTGCTACACGTGAGGAAACGATGAGTGGGAGTGTATTCATGCCGTGAGCCCTCGAGTTGAGCACATGCATTTCATGCCTACCAAAAAAGTTGCCATTGTTGCCATTTTTTTTCCAATTTATACATTCTCATCATGCTTTGTAATGGAGTTGAAATTTGTAAATATTATTTTATTAAAACCTCCAAGCTTTTTGTGATAAAATAAAATGTATTCAAATTTTAAATTTCTTCTCATTTCAAGTTTAATATATATCGTTATACAATAAATTTATTGATTGGAAAATACATATATTTAGATTTTGTGTAGTAAAAAAAGTAAGCTTAACTAAATAATTTTAATTGGGACATAGATGTTATAAAATATCTTATTACATATCTTTGAGTGTGGTTGTGAGTTTGAATGGGAGAGAGAATGATAATCCTTCTCAATTGATGTAAATATATAGAAGGGTACATATGATTTTTTTTAGTTATGATTTGGAGAGAGAGAGAGAATTGTATGAATTGTAAGTATAAACTAAATTATAGCTTAATCATAAAATAACATCAAGCTGTATAAATTGGACACTAACTTTAACTCTAATTAAGCATTACCATATTGAACCCTAACCCATACATTAAATTTCTAATTTAATCTAAAACCCTAATGTCATTGTATATGTATTTATATAAAAATATAATTATAAATATTACCTAGACACCAACACAAAGTCAAAGTGTGGTTTTATTCTTACTAGCTAGCTATAAATCTATTATATAATAGATATAAATAAGACCTATATATACATATGTATGTCTGTATGTATATATACATGTGAATATGTGTATATATATCTATATTTATACATATGTAATTATATATTTATCCTTTGAGTTTTCAAAAAGCTATTATAAAATTTATTATAATAGCTTTATATTAAGACTTATTAATTAGTTATAATACATATTAACAAATATTGGTCTTAATTAATATATATTTATGAAAATATTTACTAGTGTAGATATCTTAAATAAATCTATCTAAAGAAATGTTGATAATCCACTACAAAATAAGTATAATTTAATTCACTACATCTAAAATTATTTATATTTCCTTTATCTCTATTTATTTAGTTTTTAACTAACATAAGCTTTTTATTTTAATTTCTTGGAAAATGGATAATTTATATCTCCAAATATTATTATTTGGTATTTATTAAATTATTTTTAAAAGTATATTCTATTTATAATAATATTTAAACTTTTGACATGTAGATGATTGTCAAATTTAACCTAGAAAAATAAATGTTAACATTAACACGCTCACATCATCCACTCCCCCATTCTGCCATTGTAGAATGCCTATGGAATTAATAAATAATCAATTAACAAGTCCCGCTTTGAATTTATTATATTATTGTAAAGTTTAAATTTTTTAAAATATGTTTCTATATATTAATTGATAAATTTAATAAGTTTTAGTTTAAGCAGTTTGCACATAACTTGATGCTTAGTTAAAGGCAGGGACTCAAGCTCCATCAGAGCTCTTGTGTATATTATAGAATACTGAATTTTTATTTCAATTTTAATTTAAAAATAGAAAAATGAATTAAACATTAAGAATAATTTAATCTAGGGAAGAGTTTAAATTCTTATAAGAAGTTAAAAAAAGATATATGATAAATACAATTAACCCATGTATCATATCCTTTTCTTATGTTTGAAATAAATATTTTTGATTCTTTTACTAATCATCTTCAATTATGCTCATCAATTCTTAAATTTTGAGTTTGCAATACTTGTCATCTTTATTTGGCTTTTATTTCTAAAGTCAATATGCTACCCACCTTTTAATCTCATTCACTCATTCTTATTGCCTCTTAATCTCATTTGTCCTTCATAGTTTCTCTGCTAGACATCAATCCTAGCCCTTCCCTAGCACCTCTTAATCATAGCCTTATGATTTTCATGAAACTTTTATAAACTCTTCTCATTTGCATCATCAAAATAACCTGTGTCATTCTATCTTTTTCATCTTCATCTTCACCTTGCCATCTTGGCATTATCTTGTTTTCTTCATCATCAATTTCATATCATTGCACCAACATTTCAAACACAATATCTATGGGAACATCAGTCAAGCTTCTCTTAAATTTAGTAGGTTATTTTGATTTTATTTCCTTATTTCTGCAATTTTGATAAAATATTCTATTGAATGATGTTGATTCTAGCTTATGTCCCTGCTTCTTATAGTGTTTGTGAAATTGTGATTTATTTGTGCTGGTCATTGAAAATATGGATGGCAAAGAAGATCTTCATGGAAACCTGGGAGATGATGAAGACTATGATTTTGAAGAAGCTGATGTCCCGTCAAACTATTTGTTGAGCGACAAAATTGAAGAGAAAAGTCAACACTATTTTGAGCGAGGAAGATATAAGCCAACGCCAAGAGGAGGAAGTGGAAAAGGTTTGCTCCATCCTATCCATCTCAAAAGATGAGGCTATTGTTCTTTTACTTCCTTTTAAGTGGAATGCTGAGTGGGTGACTGATGGGTGGTTTGTGAAGGAGGAAGTCATAAGAAGAGATTTAGGGCTTCTAGAAACTAGGGTTTCAGAGGTTGATCCAAATTCAGTGATGGTCTGTGGTGTATACAGATATAGTTTTTGCATTAGTGGAATGTGTGTAGGCAATTGTGGACATTATTTTTGTAATGGGTGTTGGCTAAGATGGATTCAAACAATAATAGATGAAGAAGGAAGAGATTGCCTGAGACTGAAATACATGGAATCATCTTGTAAGTGCTCTATGGGTCATGAAATTGTGCTTTCTTTATTAGTTTCTTGTGATGAACGTTATATTAGATTGTATAGAAAGTATCTTGTTAGTTCTTATGTTGAAAGCAATAGAAGAATAAAATGGTGTCCAGCCCCTGATTGTAAGTATGTTGTTCAAGTGGATAGTTATGGATGTGAGTTAGGGTCATATGAGGTTACTTGTAAATGCTCTCATGAGTTTTGCTGGAACTATTTAGAGGAGCCTCATAGTCCAGCAGATTGTGACACACGAAAAAGATGGATGTCAATTGATTATGTAAAGAAGATGATATTGAAGATGGGTGAGAATGGAAAATTAGAGAAGTGGAAGTTAATGAGCACAAAGCCCTTGCCCAAGTGCAAGTCTCCCATTTATAAAGATGGAGGTTGCAGTCATATGACTTTTTTATTTCCATGTTGCTTTAGTTTTGCTGGTTCTGCCTTGGAGATTGGAAAAATGCTGCTGCTCATAATGACTATGTTGAGTCCAATCATAATGCCCATTATGACTGTGTTGAGTATGATGAGAATGAAGATGATAAAGTAGAGAGAGAAAGAAATGAAGAGTATTATTATGAGCATTGGGCCACCAAAGAATCTTCCAGAGAAAGAGCTGTGTCTGATATGCAACTTATTCGGGAGTTGAGGATTTCACTGGTTTATTTGATCATCAACCTTGGTTTGAAAGAAATGCATGGCTCATGATTGTTAAATGTAGAAGGGTTTTGAAGTGGGCATATGTTTATCAGTATTATCATGTTGAGGATTTAGCTAACATGAAGTTCTCAGAATTCCTGCAGTTTCATGTAGAAAAGCTCTTAAAACAACTTCATGGGTATGCTAAGCAGAGTTTTGTTTTTCATCAAGGGCCCGTTTGGCGAGCGGAATAGGAATATGTATTTTGGAATACGTATTCCAAAAATTTTGAATTCCTTGTTTGGATACACCAAAATGGAATTGGAATACGAAGTAAAATAGGAATACGTATTCCAATTTTGACCTAAAAATGAGGTTTTGTAATTCCATCCAAATAGGTATTATTGGAATAGGTATTCCTATTCCACCTTTTTTTATTTTAGAAAACATAAATTTTGGGGTTCGCAAATTCCCATCAAATATTGGCTGAACCAAACGGAGAATAGGAATACGTAGCCCCATTTTCTATTCTAGAATATGTATTCCTATTCCGCTCGCCAAACGGGCCCTTTTATGTCTGAACAAGAACGTATTCAATTTCGAGTCAAGCTTATTGCTCTTACAAATGTCACTGCGAAATCTTTTGAGAATCTCATCAAAGAATGTAATTTTAAGATGAACCATCCATCTTAAAAAAGTAGAGTCTATTATTTCTCATCAGCAAAACAAAAAGAGCAATTTTGGGCATTTATTATCATGTTTCATTGGACTGTAGCCATACAAGATACAAAAATGTTTTTTACACTGATTGCATAGTATTTTGTACCAACTTGTAGCGCTATGAGAATAAAAACAACAGTTTTGAGCATTCATTACTATGTTACATAAAGCAATGTTGTTTGTTGTTATTGGTTAATACTTTTCTTAATACTTTTTATAGGCTATCATATAAGGGACTGGCTAATCTCCAGACAAAATGCACTAAAGACAAAATAAAAAGTTAAACATTTTTTTTCCCAGATTCACAAAATAGAGTAGATTTATTTCAAACTTTTTGTTGTTTTCAATCACAATATGAAGATTGTGAAGATCAAATGCTAAAATTTTCAAAATTCACTATATTTTTGATTTTTTTAAATTTGGTCAATGGTGCATTTTGTAGGGAGGTCCATCATATAATACCATTCTCCATTTTCAGCAAGCTATAGTAATGGTTGGTTTAATGACAACACAATATCCATGATTATAAGTGTTTGTTGGAATTTACTTTTACTTTTTAGGGCACCTTAAATTCTTCTTTGTGCTATTATAACACTAATTTTAGCTTACATTTATAATGCTTCAATTTTATAGAAAATAAGTACATATTTTCTATTGAATTAAATATTCAAATATAATGCATTGTAGTAAAGTTGAATTACTATTATTTCACTTAATTTTCATTTAATTCTTTTAATGTGAAAATTTGGAACAAATTGTTTTTTTTATACCTAATTTTTCTAAAAGATTGAGAAGCAATGTGCTTGTCTATATATTGATTTTGGTGTGATTACTCCTTAGAGATGACATTTCTCTATTAGTCATATTTTAATTTTACTATGCAAAGAGAAGAAAACCCTTTAACTAGGATATTTTTAATGATTTCATGAAAACAAGAATGACATGAATAAGGTTAGGTGAGACATAACTAGATATGCTTCTATGGATTTCAATAGGCCATACATTTCTTGAGCAAGAAGAATGGATTTAAAGAAGGAAGGGTTGGACTTGCCTTTTTGTTGAAACCCATTGGTAAAAGATTCATAATAATAAAGAATTTTTTCAATTACTATTTTAAATTCAATGGTGTTGACATTATCTACCAAAACATCTTGTCTATTTTTTCACTCAATGATGTCCTTATGTCAAAGCAAATTGCATTTGCCTATTTCTTAAAAAAACACTTCAACATGGCACTATTCACACATTTTTCTCATAAATTGTTCATAATTGTCATAAGAATGGTATCTAATAGAACTAGAACCTATGATATTTTCTTCCTATGTAGCAAAAGTTTTAAAGTATTGTAAATGGAAAACCCAAAACTTGCCTCCACTTGTTATGGTAGCTTATGAAAAGTGACAAGATCATTGTACAATAGTTATTAAAAGCATGTTTCCATAAAATATCTTATACTTGGAGTAGACTTCTAGAATAGCTTGTACGCAACCTACTTGGAGTGTTCATATAAAAACAAAAATCCTTGCCTTGAGCCCTTAGCCAATTGGTAATAAAATCCATATATATACTACCCATTTTTGGTTTCATATAGACCTGGAGGTGGCAATGGCCCTACAGGAAAAACACATTGAACTTTGTTTCCCTTACATTTTGTATCACATCCTTTAATATCTTCTTTCTCCACTATGATAGAAACATCACTATACCTTGATTTGAGAAACAATGCATCATGATCCCAATGTAATACCTACCAATCATAGCAATGATAGGATTCCAAAACATTATATAGGCCCCCCATTCTAAAAATCAAGAGATAGATATATTTCAACATACCTGCACGAGATGGCGAAAACACTTCATACTAATGCCCAATCTGGCTTGCTAGTGGATCATGAACATTGAGAAAAATCTTCAAGAAGAAGCTCCATAATTTTTGGGAACAATTCATTAAGGCACTCAAACTCCCTGGCCAAAATGTAACATCCATATGGTGTTGTTACAATATTCATAATTCTGCATTAAAGGGATTGGGGCTACAAAGAATATAAGCTCACAGGCCTAAAACTTATCCCATGAAGAAGATCTTGCTCTCCTATATGGTTCAAAGTTTGAGCACTCACTATTACAAGAAAGAAAGTATCAAAAATGGCATAATTTAAGCTTCAAAGATGATTAATTAAGTTTAACAAGAAGAACAATCAATCTTAAAAATATGTGATATATTCAATTTATTTGAAAAAATTAATAAGAACGTCAATAAAAACATTTGTATCAAATAACTCACACACACACATGCACACACACACACACAATAAAAACATTTGTATCAAATAACTCACACACACACATGCACACACACACACACACGCACACACGCATGCACACAGATATAAGAATGATATTTCCTTATAATGAATGTAAGAGGAAAAACTTTTTTTTTTTTGAAATAAAGGAGGGGTGAAAATTTATTCAAGCTAAAAGAGAAACAAGAACAAACAGAGAAAAGGCATCAGATAGCCCTATCAAGATAAATCAAGTGATCAAGTTGATAGGACAAGTCCATGGGAAATTGAGTCTTATCAACAATGTTCTAATTAGACATATGGTTAGAAGTCCACTTCACCAAATAATCAACAACACTATTCCATTCCCTGGGAATATGAGTGAAAGTAACATACTCCAAAGAAGTACACAAACTATGAATCTAGTCCACAATTAAAGCTAACCTCCAACTAACAACTTTAGAATGTTGCTAATTCAACATATCACCACTTGTGAGTCAGATTCATAGATAAGCCTTCTCCAACCAAGGTCACAAGAATTCTTCATAGCATACAAAATAGCTATGGCCTCCATCATGTTGTTAGTGTGATGATGTTTATAAATAGAAAACACAAATTGGACATCCCCCTTACTATCTCTACCAACACCACCAATGCTAGCAGGGCCTGGATTTCCCTTGGAAAACCCATCCGTGTTGATTTTAAGAATTACTTGTGGAGGGGCACTCTACTTCCCCACCCTATTTATCTTTTGCAAGGGATGTCTACACATCTTTCTTAGAAATTTTCCATGTGAGGGGGGAATATTCAAATGATTATTGAAAATATCCTACCTTGGTTCCATGGTCTCAAAAGTGTCACATTTTGTAGAAATAGTTTCCCCCAAAGAATGGAGTATTTTTGACCATAAGTGAGGAACCTCTAAAAACACATCCTTAAAGATACAAAAATTCCTTTCCAACCAAATATGCCAAATAATAAAGGAAGGTCCAAGAGTCCAGGCAAATTGAAGAAATGATTGAAAGGAGCCTTACCCCAGTGAGCAAATAATTCTGCTAGTGAGGAAACATGCCAATAGGATTGGATCCACACATTCCATCAAAAGTGACAAATATATCTAGTGAAAGAGCATTGGAAAAAGAGATGAGAGATATTTTCTTCACTAGTTCGACATAGAACACACATTGAGGGTCCTTGGAAGCCATGCTTGCAGAAATTATCCCACATAAGACATTAGCTATGGACCACCAACCACATAAAAAAATTACATTTGGGCCAAGAAAACTTGTACCAAACTGATCAACCCCAACTTTAATGGAGATTTCATCCTTTACTCTCTTGGAAGATAGAAGTATATTAGTTGTTCTAACACATTTGAATGATGAGAATTTAGAACAACCCATTGCTTTCTTTAGTGAAGGGCTTAAAGGTTATGGGGACATATACAGTTATGTAGAGAAGCAAATCCTTGCTATTATAAGGGCTCTCAAGAAATTCAAACATTTTCTTTCTCATAAAAAGGTCTAGCTCTTGGTCCCACATATAAGTGTGAAGGAGTTCCTATTGAATAAAGATATTAATGAAAAGAAAGATGGATGGATTACCAAAGTCATCTTTTGAGAAACTTGAGGAGGTTGTCCTCTTATTTCAAGATGAGAAACCCATAGAGAATGAAAATCAGAATGATTGGTTGCATGACATGACCACCTTCTTGATAGGAAGATATCCCCAATGCTTAGATAGAGCCAAGAGATGATAATTCAAATTGCAAGCTATCCCTTATGTCTTGGTGAGTGGAATATTGTTCAGACAGGATTATGATGGTGTCCTACTAAGGTGTAAATGGACTAATTAGATCAACAATTTGTTGAAAGAGTTTCATGATGGCCCCACTAGTGGTTATTTCTTAGCTAGAATTATTGCAATGAAGATCATGAGAGATGGCTATTATCCAACCCTATTTAATGACTACTATAAGTGGATGAGGGAATGTGAGAAATGTGCATTCTTCTCAAGAAAGAAAAGATTAGTTGCCCTTCCTCTCCACACTATTCAAGTTGATCATCCATTTTCTCAATGAGGTTTGGATTTAATTTGTCCAAAAAATCCACACTCTAGTTCTGGTCATAAATGGATTTTGGTAGCCACAAATTACTTCACAAGATGGACATAAGTAGTAGCCTTCAAGGATACAAAATAGGCTTTAGTGGTTGAGTTCCTTGATGGAATTGTGACCATATTTGGTCTTCCTTCAACTATCATCTCAGATAATGCTAAGTCTTTTGTTGGGACTCATATTTTCTCTTGAGCTATTGAACATAAAATAAATTTGAGCACTTCCTCAAATTATTATTGTTTAAGGAATGGTTTGGCTGAGTGCTCCAACAATCTAACATCATTAGAATCATGAAGAGAATAATTGAAGATAACTAGAGGTGTTGGTATGCCAAGTTGAAGATTTCCCTTTGGGCTGACAGAATCACACCCAAGAGAGCAATTGGAAATTCACCTTTTATCCTAGTATATGGAAGGGAAGCAATGCTTCCTATTTCAATAGAGTTTTCCTCTCTTTAGCTCACTCATCAACTGGAGTTAGCTTAGAATGATGCTATTATAGTTAGATTGGCATAATTGATTAAATTGGAAGAGAAAAGAAAATAAGCTATTCAAAAACTTGAGACACATTAGCAACATGTCAAAAGAAGTTTTGACAAGAAGGCCAAAGCTAGATTTTTCAAAGAAGGAGACCTTGTCCTCAAGTGGGATGTAGATAGAGCTAAACTAGGTAGGCACCGCAAATTTGATGCTATGTTAAGTGGGCCATATGTTATCACCAGTTGTAAGGAGGCCAACACTTTTCAGCTATCTAGGCCTGATGGAGATATCCTGCCAATTCCAATTAATATAATTCACCTTAAACCTTTCTTTTAGAGAAGGTTAAGGTTTTTTATATATATTAGAGTAGTTCCCCATTCTCAATAAGTGCACGAGCATAAGCTATTTCTCTATGAGATAGTAGGTTTATAGTTGTAGTTTTATAGTTGTAGAGGTCATAATTTTTTTTTGGTTTTGTGGAGTTATGATCGAATGCAAAGTTCATTTTCTGTGACTTTAGCCCAATTGATCACTCAAAGGCCACTAATCTCATTCTTAGCAGACAAGCATCCCCCTTGAGTCACTAGAAATGTTAGCCATTTTAACCCCCCCCCCCCCCCCCCCCCCCGCCCCCCAAAATTTGAATTTTCAGGGTGGTAATCATGACCAATGTTTAATTTTTTATTATTAAAATATATTTTCCATACAAGCCAATAGGGATTTAGAAAACCTTTGACTTTTCTTTTATATCCCTAAGTCTTCTAATCCTTTATATTTGCGTGTTATATGCCTAAGTTATTTTAAGTTGCAATCTTGTGATTCATGCTTGTTTACATGATCGCAAGCAATTATGGTCTAACTGTCAAAAGGTGGTAAGGGTGTGGCATGGTATTCTCAATAGTCAATGCAACTTCACAAGAAAAAGGGATAGCATCCAGTTAATAGTTACAAGGTTGTGATCAAACCACAACAGTTCAAGTTAAACATTTTTGCAATGTCGCAAAGAGTTAAGCTTAATTCAGGGTCTCGGTTGTGAAGTTGCGAAATCGCTTTGTTGCACTCTCACATGGTTAGGTGATGGGTTAATATTTATAGTTGCGATGATGTGCACAAGAAGTTAGTCACATGATCACAAACCTTTTCTAGTATAAAAATACCTTTGAAGGCTTGTAATTTTCCTGACCGTCAAATTTAATCAAATCAACATCTATCACTATCTCGCTATGTGAAAATGCATGAAAGATAGTCATCACACCATAATGATAGCTTGACATGTGGAGGTGGTAGGGCTAGCCCATGCAAAGAGTTTTTGAAGGTTTTGTCAATAAAAGGCTCTGGGTGTCCAATTATTATTTGCTACAGGTGAACAAAAGGAGAGGAAGGTGCTTAATCATAGCCATCAGATCTTAGAAGGATCAATTGTCATCATTATGTCACTAATGGAAGTTGCACAAACATTACTCATAGAAACATAATGACAGGAAGACATGTGTCCCAATGGGCCCATCACCTTTCTACAATATAGTCTTTTCTCCCAGTTGCCAGATTAAAATAGATCAAAGGTTGTCACTTTGTCGCTATATTGCCATGAGGAAATGCAATAAAGTTAATTACAGTGACATAACAATATAGTGACATAACAACAAGTGGACATGTATCCTCATGGGCACCTTCATATATTCTCTTTATTGCATCATTGCAAGGGTCAAGAATATTTCATCAAATAAGGATGGATCAATTCAATCGATGATCTCCACCGAAATGGACTTCTCAGTTTAAGTTGCATGACATTGCAATGAACATGAGCATCAATAGATTTTTCTGTGACTATCAAATCTTACTTATATTGAGGGTTGTCATTATCTCACTATGAAAAGATGTATGAAAGTTAATTATAGTGACATAACGACAAGTGCACACGATCTCAGTGGCCCCATTTCATGAGTTTTCTTCATCGCATCTTCACTGGTGGTTAAGGCTAACCCAAGATCAGGGTGGCGATGGTGCAAAGTGCTTGTTCATGTCTTCACAAGGTTGATACATGGTTAATATTTGAAGGTTGTGAGTCTGGGATTCAAGAAGATGGTTAACTCTAGGTGGTTATCACACTTTTACATGGTTAAGAGAGTGTCAAGCCCTAACCACGACGATGATGCAAAGAAGTCAATCTCATGACATTGCAAGGTCATAAAAATTAAGGAGTTAAAGTTGAAATAGGATACAAAGCAATGATATGGCATAAAATGAGGAAGTCATGGTTTCATAAGGCCATGCATTTAATCAGGAATTAAAGTTGTGAAATTGCGAAGGAGCATAGATAATCAACATGTCAACATAAGATGGAACTAGATGAGATGATAGAATGTTGAAAGATTATTGGGCCATGTGGTGAGGTTGATTATTCAAATGATGACACAACTGACTTGGCATAGTTGTGAACATAGTTTTAAGTAGCTCTTTAATGGAAAATAGGTTCTTGATCATTTGCAACTACTAAATTAAGTGTTCTCCATGCTTGCTTAATGCAGTTCCATCCTCCTACCACCTAGTTATCCATCTACCCAACTAGAATTGTTATGGTTTTTGTTTCTATCTTCTCAAGGCTAACAAATTGCATGAAAGATTAGATTTCTTGTATCTGGATGCGTACTTCAATTAGATCTTCCTAAGATTTGCAATGATTTTTCTTTATGAATTGAATGTAGTAGTTGATTTTGGCTTTCAGTGAAAGTTTCCTCAATTATGCTTGAACTATAAATGAAGTTTTGTAACCCTTCCAAGGGTCAATCTTTTCTCTAATTCTATAGCAATTGTGTTCTATGCTCTGCTACTATAATTTTATTTTTCCTGTAAATTATTATGATCCTCAGATGTATCTTTTTATTTCATTAATACATCATGCAACATCTTCTTGCCTTATATTGATGCATTGCTTTCATTCTTCAATTATATGTTTTTCATTTTATCTTTTAATGATATAGAGTGAAGTTCCTTTTCTTACACCATTTCATCAATTTTTGATCTCTGCATGATTGTTGAGTCAAAGTTAAGATAGAATATGTGTATGTGAGGATAATATTGATGAACTGTGCTTTCTTGGGAAGGGATAAGATTTAATAATACTATTTGGTCTATCACCCCCTCTATATTAGGATAGGTAGTTTTCTTTTATTCATTCCTTCTCCCTTTTCTTTGTAGGAAATAGTTAGGTGCACCCTGATAGTAAGGAACTCGGCCTTCTCTAGAGACTCAATCTCTAATTGCAAAGTCCCACACTTTTGAGATTGTTTCCATGTTACATGAGGTTTCCTTTAGGTAAAAAATCTAGTCAAGGGTGCAAACTTTCATGTCAAAAATACCTTCTTATTAAAACAACATTGACTAAAAATCTAGCCAAGTGGTGATGATTTTGAGAAATTTTGAAATTGAATATGTTAATTGAAAGGATGTCAAAGGATAATCTATAGAAGATCAGTTAGTTGTCTCACCTTTAGAATACTCAAATCCTATTGTAGAAAATTTTGTAGATGCCCATATTCTCCATATGGAGCCAATCAAATGGAAGCTCTATTTTGATGGTTCTTACACTCACCATGGATCAGGTGTAGGCATTACATTCATCATTCCTCAAAGCATCACCATATCAAAATGATACAAGCTCTTATTACCTTGCACCAACAACATGGTAGAATATGTAGCTTTGGTCCTTGGCCTCAAATTAGCTCTAGAATGGAAATTGGAAGTGGTAGGTGTCTGTGGAGACTCTCAATTGGTCATCATAGGTCAGTAATACATATTAGACCAAGGATAAGAATATTTTTCCTTATAAAAAAATGATTGACACACTCAATTTTTTTTTTTCTAAATCACTTTTGAATGGAATCATAGAGATAAAAATATGGTTTTTGATGCCATGGCTACTTTGGCTTTTTTTCTTTAGTTACCAGATCAACATGAATGCTATGAGTTCTTGGTAGAAGAGGTAGTTCAACCCACATTTTCTCAACTTTAATCTCACATTGTATGCCTCTTAGATAATCCAAAATTCCTTTGATGCAATCCCATTTACACTTATCTAAGAGATAACCTCCTACCCATAAACTAATCTAGGAACCAAAAATCAAACTTCATAAGACAAGCTCCACGTTACATGTTGGTGGTTGAAACAATGTATCATAAAGGTCTTGATGGAACTTTGTTAGATGTCTAGAAAATAAATATTCTAAAGCTACTCTAAAAGGTATTCATGAAGGAATTTGTGGATCACATTCTAGTGGATTTATCTTGGCTAAAAAAATTGGCTATTTTTGGCCAACCATGGAAAAGGATTCTATTGACTATGTCAAAATCTATAAGAAGTGTTAGATCCATGGTAACCTAATTCATGTTCTTGTCTAGGAACTTCATCTATTGACTACACCATGGCCTTTCTATCAGTGGGGTTTTGATTTAATTGGGATGATACATCCACACTCCTCTAGTGACCATAAATGGATCCTCGTGGCTATAGAATATTCACTAACTGGGTAGAGGCAATGCCACTCATAGATGCTATAGGATAAAACATTTTTTTTTATCCTTAATAATATCATCTTTAGATTTGGCATACCCAACACCATCTTGATGGATAATGCCTTATATTTCAAAAATCAAATAATTGATGAGTTATGTGAAAGGTTTCATATCATTCATCACTCCTCTTCAATTTATTATCCGAAGGGAATGATCAAGCAAAGGCCAAGCAAAGGCCACAAAAAAGAACATCATCAATATTCTCAAGAGAATTATTAATGTTTTTGGTCAGGGTTGGCATGTGCAATTGAATCTCACACTTTAGGCCTATAAAACAACTATTAGAATGCCTATGGGGGGGAACTCCACTTTGTTTGGTCTATGGAAGTGAAGGGATTCTACCTCCAGATGTTGAAATCCTATCCTTAAGAGTTACGCTACATGGTGTTATGATAGATGAAGACTATAGGGCAGGTCACTTAGAGTGATTAGGGTTTTTGGAGGAGCGCCAACACACAACCTATGAACATCTCAAAGTATATCATAACCAGTTATCAAGACACCATAACAAAAGGGTAAAACCACATATCTTCCAAATAGGTGATCTCATTCTTTGGGAAACCCCAAAAAATCAAGTTGACCAAGAAAAGAAAGGGAAATAGGAAGCCAACTAGATTAGTCCTTACATCATCACCAAATCTTTTGGGACTAGAATCCTAAATCTTGTCAATTGGGACATGTGTTAGGATTAGCCTCAAACAGAAATAATAGTTACATGCAAACATAACCAATATTAGAAAATAATAGATCGCATAAAAGAGAACACAAGACACCAAGATTTAATGTGGTTCACCCAATCCTTGGGCTATGCCCACCAATAGCAAGTTCAATATTATTATTATCCAGTGATTACAATATGCAATCCCTTATAGCTCAATATTGCCACAAGAAGCTACAATATCACCATTACATTATGAAATCCGTAACCCTAAGCCTTTTATTACAAGCTTTTGCCACTTACAAAATTAGGGCTAGAATAAGTCATCCAATAGGAAAAATATCAGCCAATGCCTTTTACAATATAATACTTTTTTTGGCTTTGGGGGCATTGCCCATCGACCCCACCTTGTACTATGACAAGGAGTACACTTGGGGTGCTACTCCTTGACCCCATCTTGGGGGAACTGCCCCACAACCCCTAGCTCTGTAGAAATAATATGGGGAGAAAATTGCATCGAACAAACTTTTGAGTTTGATTAGGCTCCACAACACAACAATCTCCCACTTGGAGATTGATCAGACTCCACAATAATAACATGGAAGAGCTAGTAGAGCCCCTTAATAACATCCACATCAAAAGATTTTATGTGTAGAGTCTTGAATACCAATCACATATCTTAAAAAATACCAACAAATATAATAAAATATCCACAAAAAAAGAAGAAAAAAGAATAATATAGGGAGGATATTTGTCTCAAACATCATAGTACCAACCTTGGAAAATATATTTCCACAAATTCTTTTGAATTCATGTACATAAAGTTGATTATATTTTGATAGGATATGTCATGAATAAAACAAATAGTATTGCCCCTTCTTGTAATTCCCTAAAAAACACAAGTCCTTTAATTGGAAAAAGAGCTACAGATGAATGGTTCCTTTTGTGTCTCTCAAAAAAACTTTACTTCTTTTCCACCTCTTTCTTTATTGTTTTCTTTTCATTTAAAAACTACCAAGCATAATTAATATGGAAGAAAAAGAAACAAGGGCACCCATTTACATTTGAATTATTTGGAGCTATGTGGGTGTAGAGACTTGTAGCCCAGTCTAGAATTGATTGCATAAATACCCAATTGAGAAATAATTGTGTTTAAATTCTACAAAAGGAATTAGTGGTTGCTCAACATTAGAAATAGAGAATAGTAAGGGTAGAAGGAGAGCAAAAATGTTGTAGCTTAGAGGAAATATGGAGTCAAATTATGTTTTAAAATACCACATGCATAAATTGAAGGACAATCAATGCACATCTCCACTTTTAAAACATATCAAGGCTCTTATACTTTTGAAACCTATGAAAATTGTTGTAAATATCAAGCCAAATCCTTTTTTCCATCCAAAAATGTCCACAGGGTCCCAAAAATCCATTTTGTCATCCAAAAATACCCACATGGTCCCAATAATCCATTTTTTCATCCATAAATATCCACTTGGTCTTAAAAATCTATTTTGTAATCCAAAAATATGTATGCGCAGGAAAATAGCATGTAAACTAATATCTATGTAATGAGATTTTTTTGATCTAATGGTGTGTCCATTGAAAACAAAAGATGAGATAAATATGAAGGGTAAGTGCACCAAGTTGTGGTGCCAAAAGGGGGGTATAAGTGGATAGATTTTTTATGAAATTAGCAATTTCTGAAGTTCAACAAGAATTTGAAGATAGTTATGCTCAAAATTTTAAGATACAACAAAAACAAAAGTAGTAGTCCTTTGAATCTAGTTTCTAAACTACTAATTTTTTTCCAAAATGGTTTAGTTTTAGGTCCTCAAAAAAGGGGGCCATAGAAAGTGGTATTTTTTACTCCAAAAAAACATAACACAGTACAAAGTGTGGCCCCCCTAAAATTTTAACTTTTTTTTTTTGAAATTTTTTAATCACTCTAGTCAAAAGTTACTTAACACTATGTAGTTTATCTCAGATTTTTTGGGTAATTTTATAATGTGTATTTTTTTTAATGAATTTTTTAACTAGACACATCCCAAAAACATGAAATATCTATGTTCTCCCCCTAGAAATGATTGAAAACTAATCTAAAATCAAAACTTCTTTTTTTCAAAGTGTGTAGAATGGAGTCTAGTTTCTAAAAAACTAAGTTGTTGCAAAATTTGATGAATGAGCTAAAATCTACAGCCTAATTAGTACATGTTGGTTTTGGCAAAAAATGGACATACATTCAAAAAAAATTATAGATGAAAGGCTTGAAATAGTTCAAATAAAAAATAAATTATATGGTTATATAGCTAACACCGAGACCTACAATGTCATATAACTTGATCTTATCGATGGTCAACCATGAAGAATCTTGAGGGAGAGCACACAAGAAAAATCAATCATTTTTTGTATGTTTGTAGCAAAACACGTCTCAGTACAATTTACAGACTCCAAACCTTTGGGTTGGATCCCTAAGGAAAAACCAAGTCTTAGGCTTGGTAGAATGCAAATGTTTGAATAGCGTGTGTGCCTTATAGTGCATGCGCACTATAGCATGCATGCGCACTATAGCATGCATGCACTATTTAGAGCTTTTTAAATTTGAGTCTTAATAGTTCTTGTGCACTTTAGTGCGCATGCACTATTGAGACCTAAATAGTGCATAAAGAGGAAAAAAAAGAGGTAGAGTGAGAGTGAGTGAGAGAGAGAGAGAGAGAGAGAGAGAGAGAGAGAGAGAGAGAGAGAGAGAGTGAGAGAGGGGGGGATGGATGTGTGTGTGTGAGAGAGAGAGAGAGTAGGAGATGGGAGAGGGGAGAGAGAGAGAGTAGGTGATAGGAAAGAGAGGAGGTGAGAGAGAGTAGGGGTGGCAGAGAGAGTATGAAATGTGAGAGAGAGGAAGTGAGAGAGAGAGAGTAGGGGTGGAAAAGAGAGAGTATGAGATGGGAGAGAGAGATTGAGAGCAGGGGATGGGAGAGAGAGGAAGTGTGAGAGAGAGTAAGGGTGGTAGAGAGAGTACAAGATGGGAGAGAGAGATTGAGAGTAGGGGATGGTAGAGAGAGAGTAGGCAGTGAGAGAGAGAGCGAGAGAGGGAGGGAGAGAGAAGGGGATGGGAGTGTGTGTGTGTGTGAGAGAGTAGGGCATGGGAGAGAGTGTGAGAGTGTGAGAGAGAGTAGGGGTGGCAAAGAGAGAAAGTAAGGGATGGGAGAGGGGAGAGAGCAGGGGATGGGAAAGAGAGGAAGTGTGAGAGAGAGTAGGGGTGGTAGAGAGAGAGTACAGGATGGGAGAGAGAGATTGAGAGTATGGGATGGGGGAGAGAGAGAGTAGGTGGTGGGAGATAGAGTGCGAGATGGAGAGTGAGAGAGAGAGGAGGATGAGAGTGCATGTGTGTGTGAGAGAGAGTAGTGTATGGGAGAGGGGAGAGAGAGAGCGAGATGGGAGTGTGTGTGTGTGTTAAATAGAGAGAGTAGGGGATGAGAGAGTAGCTTGAGAGAGAGAGAGAGTAGCTTGAGAGAGAGTAGGTGGTGGGAGATGTAGTGGGAGAGGGAGAGAGAGAGGGGGGATGGGAGTGTGTGTAAGAGAGAGAGTAGCACATGAGAGAGAGTGTAAGAGAGAATAGGGGTGGCAAAGAGAGAGTAGGGGATGGGAGAGAGAGTGAGAGAGAGAGAGTAGGTGGTGGGAGAGGGAGTGGGAGAGGGAGAGAGGGGGTGATGGGAGTGTGTGTGAGAGATCTAGAGTGAGAGGGGGATGGGAGTGTGTCTGTGAAAGAGAGAGAGTAGGGGGTGATAGAGAGAGAGAGTATAGGATGGGAGAGAGAGTGAGAGTAGGGGATGGGAAAGAGTGTGAGATTGAGAGAGAGAGTAGGGGGTGGAAGAGAGAGAGTAGGGGATGGGAGAAAGAGATGAGAGTAGGGGATGGGAGAGAGAGAGAGAGTAGGCAGTGGGAGAGGGAGTGGGAGAGGGAGAGAGAGAGAAAGATGAGAGTGTGTGAGTGAGAGAGAGAGTAGGGGATGGGATAAGGGAGAGAGAGTAGGAGATGCGAGAGGGGAGAGTAGGGGATGGGAGAGGAGAGAGAGTAGGTGGTGGGAGAGGGAGTGGGAGAGGGAGAGAGAGAGGGGGGATGGAAATTTGTGTAAGAGAGAGAGAGTAGGGGATGGGAGAGAGTGAAAATGTGAGAGAGAGTAGGGGGTGGTAGAGAGAGTAGAATAGGAGAGAGTGAGAGTGAGAGAGAGTAGGTGGTGGGAGAGGGAGTGGGAGAGAGAGGGGAATGAGAGTGTGTGTAAGAGAGAGAGTAGGAGATGGGAGAGAGTGTGAGAGTGTGAGAGAGAGTAGGGGTGGAAGAGAGAGAGTAGGGGATGTGAGAGAGAGTGAGAGTAGGGGATGGGAGAGAGAGTAGAGAGGGAGAGAGAGTAGGGGATGGGAGAGAGAGAGTAGGTGGTGGGAGAGGGAGTTGGAGAGAGAGAGAGGGGAATGGGAATGTGTGTAAGGGAGAGAGAGTAGGGGATGGGAGAGGGTGTGAGATTGTGTGAGAGAGTAGGGGGTGGCAGAGAGAGAGTACAAGATGGGAGAGAGAGAGTGAGAGTAAGGGATGGGAGAGAGAGAGGGGGGATGGGAGTGTGTGTAAGAGAGAGAGTAGTGCATGAGAGAGAGTGTGAGAGAGAATAGGGGTGGTAGAGAGAGAGTAGGGGATGGGAGAGAGAGTGAGAGAGAGAGAGTAGGTGGTGGGAGAGGGAGTGGGAGAGGGAGAGAGGGGGCAATGTGAGTGTGTGTGAGAGATTTAGAGAGAGATGGGGATGGGAGTGTGTGTCTGTGAAAGAGAGAGTAGGGGATGAGAGAGGGGAGAGAGAGAGTAGGGGATGGGAGAGAGATAGTGAGAGAGAGAGAGTAGGTGGTGGGAGAGGGAGTGGGAGAGAGAGGGGGATGGTAGTGTGTGTAAGAGAGAGAGTAGGGGATGGGAGAGAGAGTAGGGGGTGGCAGAGGGAGAGAGTATAGGATGGGAGAGAGAGAGTGAGAGTAGGGGACTGGAGAGAGTGTGAGATTGAGAGAGAGAGTAGGGGATGGGAGAAAGAGAGTGAGAGTAGGGGATGGGAGAGAGAGAGTAACCAGTGGGAGAGGGAGAGAGAGGAGGATGAGAGTGTGAAAGTGAGAGAGAGAGTAGGGGATGGGAGAGGGGAGAGACAGTAGGAGATGGGAGAGGAGAGAGAGGGGGGATGGGAGTGTGTGTGTGTGTGTGAAAGAGAGAGTAGGGGATGGGAGAGGGGGGAGAGAGAGTAGCCTGAGAGAGAGAGAGAGAGTAGGGGATGAGAGAGGAGAGAGAGTAGGTGGTGGGAGAGGGAGTGGGAGAGGGAGAGAGAGGGGGGATGGAAATGTGTGTAAGAGAGAGAGAGAGAGTAGGGGATGGGAGAGAGTGAAAATGTGTGTGAGAGTAGGGGGTGGCAGAGAGAGTAGAGAGGGAGAGAGTGAGAGTGAGAGAGAGTAGGCAGTGGGAGAGGGAGTGGGAGAGGGAGAGGGAGAGAGAGAGGGGGGATGGGAGTGTGTGTAAGAGAGAGAGTAGGGGATGAGAGAGAGTGTGAGAGTGTGAGAGAGAGTAGGGGTGGTAGAGAGAGTAGGGGATAGGAGAGAGAGTGAGAGTAGGGGATGGGAGAGATAGTAGGGGATGGGAGAGAGAGAGTAGGGGATGGGAGAGGGAAGAGAGGGAGAGAGAGTAGGGGATGGGAGAGAGAGAGTAGGGCATGGGAGAGTGAAGAGAGAGAGAGTAGGGGATGGGAGAGAGAGAGTAGGTGGTGGGAGAGGGAGTCGAAGAGAGAGAGAGAGAGGGGGAATGGGAACATGTGTAAGGGAGAGAGAGAGTGTGAGTAGGGGATGGGAGAGAGTGTGAGAGAGAGTAGGGGATGGGAGAGAGAGAGTGAGAGTAGGGGATGGGAGAGAGAGAGTGAGAGTAGGGGATTGGAGAAAGAGAGAGTAGAGAGGGAGAGGGAGAGGGAGAGAGAGAGAGAGAGAGAGAGAGAGAGAGAGAGAGAGAGTAGGTGGTGGTAGAGGGAGTGGGAGAGGGAGGGAGAGGGATGGGAGTGTGTGTGAGAGATCTAGAGAGTAGGGGATGGCAGAGGAGAGAGAGAGGGCTTATGGGAGTGTGTGTCTATGAAAGAGAGAGAGAGTAGGGGATGGGAGAGGGGAGAGTAGCTCGAGAGAGAGAGTAGGTGGTGGGAGAGGGAGTGGGAGAGGGAGAGATAGAGAGAGAGGGTGGATGGGAGTGTGTGTAAGAGAGAGAGTAGGGGATGGGAGAGAGATATTAGAGAGGGAGAGAGAGAGTGACGAGAGATAGTAGGTGGTGGGAGAGGGAGTGGGAGAGGGAGAGAGAGAAAGAGGGATGGGAGTGTGTGTGAGAGATCCAGAGAGTAGGGGATGGGAGAGGGGAGATAGAGTAGCCCAAGAGAGAGAGAGAGTAGGTGGTGGGAGAGGGAGATAGAGGGGTGATGGGAGTGTGTGCAAGAGAGAGTAGGAGATGGGAGAGAGTGTGAGAGTGTGAGAGAGAGTAGGGGATGGCAGAGAGAGAGAACGAGATGGGAGAGAGAGAGTGAGAGTAGGGGATGGGAGAGAGAGAGTAGGTGGTGGGAGAGGGAGTAGGAAAGGGAGAGAAAGAGAGAGGAGGATGAGAGTGTGTGAGTGAGTGAGAGAGAGAGTAGGGGATGGGAGAGGGGGGAGATAGAGAGTAGCTTGAGAGAGAGAGAGAGTAGGGGATGAGAGAGAGTGGAGTAGGAGAGGAAGAGCGAGAGAGAGTAGGGGATGGGAGAGGAGAGAGAGTGAGAGAGAGAGAGTAGAGGATGGGAGAGGAGAGAGAGTGAGAGAGAGTAAGGGATGGGAGACCTGAGAGAGAGTGAGAGAGAGTAGGGGATGCTAGAGAGAAAGTGAGAGAGAGAGAGAGAGTATGCGGTGCGAGAGGGACTAGGAGAGGGAGAGCGAGAGAGAGTAGGGGATGAGAGAGTAGGTGGTGGGAGAGGGAGAGAGAGAGGGGGGATGGGAGTGTGAGAGAGAGCTTGTAGGGGATGGGAGAGGAGAGAGGGTGAGAGAGAGTAGGGATGGGAGAGAGAGTAGGCGGTGGGAGAGGGAGAGTGAGAGAGAGAGAGTAGGCACTACTACATTTGACCTCATTTTTCTACCAAAATTTTTGACCATCAACTAAAAAAATTTAGATTGGTCAAAATGTAGAAGGCAAAAATTTCTTTCTTTTTACATTTAAGCCCTGTTTTGGTCAAAATTATGACCAACATGGGGCTTAGATGAAAAAACAAAAACATTTGTGTGCATGCAGGTTCATTTACATTTTGTTGGTTTTGATCGCAGTGGGCATTGAAGGAATGGAGATTATTGTTGCAGATGTGTTTTCTACTGTCCAAGTAAGTGCAAACTTATCCGATCTAAACAACTTGTTATAGACAAAATTGTGAGTTTTGATCCATACTTGTAAAGTCAATACGTGGGTTCATGTGTTTATTAGCAATTTTAAATTGAGGGTTTATTTTTATATTTTTTACCAATGTGTAATCTCACTACAAGGATTTTGAACGACATGGGTTTTCCTACATCCGTAGTGGCACTCATGGTGGTGAATGAGATCTCTGTCTCCATTTTCTCCACTGCACCTTCCATTGATCGTGGATCCAAAACCCTCCTCGAAAGCCCTCCTCATCTTCATCAAATTAATTTCTAGTT
Source organism: Cupressus sempervirens (assembly GCA_028749045.1). Taxonomy (NCBI): domain Eukaryota; kingdom Viridiplantae; phylum Streptophyta; class Pinopsida; order Cupressales; family Cupressaceae; genus Cupressus; species Cupressus sempervirens. Next base: position 210,580,808 of record CM053792.1, read on the forward strand.
ATGTCCTCAAGGTAGTGAAAAAGATGAGGACGATTCCTCGGCTTTACTCGTCATCATCATGCTTTCAACCAAGACACTGTAATTATTATAATTTCACTCAGGCAATTAGAAACAAGTAGTCTTACCACCTTACCTGGGTGTCTCTGCAATCTATGTTCCACCAAAGAGTTCACTATAGGAACAAGTGCTACTTGTATCCATTGAGAGGTGGACTATTTCACCTATTGCAAACACTGCCACTTCTTCCAATAAGCTGAGAAGATCATCTTTTGATAGAGAAGTGTCCCAACTTTTCTCCTGCAATAGGCACCTTTTTGCCTAAGTACATCTATCATTGTGTCTTTTCTCCTTTCTTCATTCTAGCTAGCTTTCATGATTTGGTCACCCTTGAAGGCATTTTCATATGTTTCAGATTTATTTTTAAAGATGGATCCAAAACAACCAAGATGCTCATCCAAGTAATGAAGATCTTCTAGTAATTCTTCATAAGACTTCATTTTTTGGATTACCCCTTCAGGATGGCAAGATACACTTGCTCAAATCTGTCCTATAGTATTATTATTATTAGCCTCAAATTCATGAGACATTTAACAATCATTTTTCTCATAGCCCTCACTCTGATGTATTCAAACCCCTTGCAAAGACTTACTGAATCTTGTTTGCTTCTCAAAGAACATAACAATGGTGGTCCGATTTTCAATGTTGAGAATTTCAATAAATAGTTTCAATTTAAGCATATAGGCACACAAGCCAAGGTTGCCTCCATTGAATAATACAAATCATCAAGATCAAATATTTTATTCTTAGTAGTCATGTAACAGTACTAACAATGTCATTTGCAGACCTGGTAGAGGTTGGAAGAACACAATTTTCAAATTGGTAATTACAGTTCGTATACTAGGAGTATTGGAATAAATGTAGGTAGCAAAGTGAGTTTTAGGTAGGCTTGGAGGTGTTCAAGCATCCATGTTTTCAAGCTAGATAGCTCCCTTGACTATGGCATCTTAACTTGGAACTCCAGCTCTCTCCTTCCTAATTGGACGTCTCTTTTACTGAAATAATGTACAAACCTATACGTTATCCATGTTTTGGAATCTACAAATTTTTGGCATCCACCTGAAAGCTTTTTCCTTGCAAGTCTTCAAATGTCCAGCTGGTTAATGAATGGTCACTCAACACAAGACAATCTTCAATGCAAATTGAGCTTCTTCTTGCTTAAAAAAAATCATACAGGAATCGAAGCCAACAGCATAAATTAGTATTGCAGATAAAGGTAAAAATGAACTCTATCACATAAATATCAGACTTCCTTCTAAATCTTCTTGACTGTACAGTTACAACAACAAACAAGATGTTAGCTAGGAGGAGAAACCTCCTCAAAGCCCTCAATATTAAAGCCTCCAGCAATTTCTAAGTATTTAAAGCTAAGTTACCAGATTCTTCCCAGCAACACTCAAAGTCAGGTCCTTGTCAAATTCTCCCAAATTCTCCTAGAAAGCCACAGATTCACTGCAAATTCTGTCAAAGGAATCTAGGCAGAATTTAGAGCGAATGTTGAAGAATTTGCTACCCAACAACTGAACCTGAGATGAATTTGGTCTCCAAACAATTTTTTTTTACCCTTTTTAAGTGTTTTTTTGCCTAATTTAGTTTATTTGATCCTCTGAACCCTAAAAGTGATCACTAAAAAGGCCAAAAACTACAGTTTATATGTTACTTATGCATTTGTGAGTGAATATGAAAACTTGCTTATAAAGGAAATCCAAATTGACAATTGGTGAAGTCCAAATTGACAAAATTGAGAAATTTCTTTAAAAAACTATGATATATTCTTTGAATCCAGGGCTTAAAATTTGACTCTTGACTTTTGATCTAGCTTGCTTAGAAATCCTCTATATATATTTTTTAGGTAACTGCACTTATCTTTTGATGATTCCTTTCATTTTGAAACTATCCCTTGATATTGCAATATGTCCCATGCAAGTGTATGATGTTGCATGTATGGCTAAATGATGTAATTAATATCCTATTATATTGAAACATAGATATGGTGGTGTTTTTTCCTAGGTTGCTTTACTATTAGTAGAGTGGTGTATGGACTTATTTGTTGTTGCATACACACACATATATATTTTCAAAAAAACATATGTTTTGGTATGGACGAATCCAAACCTAGCCCAACAAATATTTGGACAAATTTCAAACCCAAATTGCGAACCCACATCCATACCAGAATTTGAACTGGCAACTTAGATTTAAACTAAAGGAATCTTCAACATTTTTTATTGACTATCAACTATTCTAATAGCAGATTAATCTGTCCAAATGATTTCTTTAGTCACAACCCCTTTCACTCCAAACTCAATCTGTCTAGCAACTAGAAATAGAAATTAAAATAATGAACTCACATTATCTTTAGATTTTACCTTGAAGCTCAAAAACAGATCTCAAAACCATATCTTTCAATGGCATCAAGAATGATTGCATAGAGGGTTTGCATCCTTAAAGCCTTGAAAATAATCTCCATAGCTTCTCAAATTTCATATGATATCCAAGCATGCTGAAAGAGAGCATTTCCATCTCTTTTTGTTGGTGATTTGTAGTTTCAGTCGGATAAATATAATATGTAGATATGTATGAGCTATGATAAAGAATATTTCTTTATTATATATATATATATATATATATATATATATATATATATATATATATATATATATATATATATATATATATATATATATATATATATATATATATATATATATATATATATATATATATATATATATATATATAGTATTGAAAAAGTTAATATTAATAATAATACTAGAAATTAGATATACATATAAATATTATTATTATTAATACTAACTAAATTGACCAAATTGCAAATATGATACAATAAAAATATTCAAAGTTGACTATTCAAAATAGTGGAAGGTCACATCTATACTGTGAAGGCATTAAGTTTATAAATGGAGACACCTCCACAAATTAAAGTGTCTCCTCGTGGAGATATGTATTCTCAACCTAGTGGGGCTATTCAGCCTCTGATATCCCAATGCTTCACTAGCATTTATTTCCATGTCTGGGTCCACACCTCCACCCTCAATGCCCCTCACACCTTAGTTACCTTCCTCTCCATTCCTAGAATCTCTCCTCCTCATATTCTTTGGCATAGTGCCCCTAATCATTAGTTGCTCAAATACAAATTACTGTTCATTCTGCATATGTTGCTTTCAACCATCGTCTCAAACTGGGTTCTCTTTGTTTGATATGATTGTACCACTAGGCTGCCTACTTAGTCGTTGAGATCTCCATACACTTTGTTTAAGAGTGATAGATGTCTGGAAAGTTCTACACACTCACTCTTTATTTTTTCACCTTCACTATTAATGAGAGTCCTCTCATTCGGCTATGACTATGACTAACACTTTGACTTACACTCCTCAATAGACTTGGGTTTTCCACTTGGTAATCCTTCTAGTCATTAGCATTGCTCACTTTGTTCTCTTTAACAGAAGAGATCCTTTTATTGAGCGTATTATGACTTCTTAACCTGTTGGTATACATATTTTATCCTTTTTCAGCAACAGTATCATTAATTCCTATAGGTGCATCTTCTTGTAATGTCATGTTCTTCCTCCTGATTTTGTTCTTCATATCACTCCAATGTTTGTTGCATTTGTTGCTCGTGGCCCTTTTCCTCTGGAAGGTCACAAAGACTAATGAAGTTATGTGTGAGTAACCTTATCAACTTCCTTGTTCACTATTGACATGTCTTAGATTATGCTCTTGATGACCTCTCACTAGAGAGCCTCCTTTCAAACGTGAGTATATAGGTACCTCCCACAGGTGTGCCAAGTCATGAGTCAAACCACCTTTTGTTGTCTATTCCTCTTCAGTTTCAAACTCTTCTAATTCCTTTATGGGACAATCCATAACACCACCTATCCGTGACTTATATTGCTAGGTTCGATACTAGCAATGGTCCCAGGCGTTTACTCCTGTAGAGAAATATTATCTAGCATTTAGAGTAAAGGGATATATTATTTATAGAGCATGGAATATTAGAACATGATGCGTGAGATCTCTAATGACCTCCTCGTCCCAATATCTAGTTGGAAGCTTATATAGTCTTGTCTTGACCACTTTCTTGCTTATATCAAATTTCCTTCTTTCTTTCTTAGTTTCAATGGTGTGAGCTCTTTCTTTGCCTCTTGGTCTATGGACTGCAAAACTTTGAGCTCAATGGGATATAGTTGTAGTTATCAATGGATATAGTTGTAGTTACTTCATATGTAGTTTCATTATTTAGTTAATTGTTTAAGCACTTTTGTTGTTAGATATCAGTTGTTTATAATGTTGCATCATGTGATAAATTTTTCATCATTATTGTGTTCTATCTTAATTAATTTTGTTAATGTATAAGTTTTGGAAAAATGAACTATTCAGTTTTGGGGAATAGTAGTAGCAATATTATGATGGATCTACATAAAATGGTGCTATAGAAGTTTGCCTTAGAATTAAAAACCTTAGGCACAAAAAGAAATACCTTTGAGTGACAATCAAGTGTTGTAAGAGTCACCCAAACCATAAATCTATGAAGCTCAATTCCAATACCTGTGTGGGATTGCTCATGAGTAGTTCAGGGAGTTTCATCCACTAACCAGCTATAGAAATTAGGGGGTTTCCATATTCCAACCCATAGTAATAGACAAATAGTGCCTCCAATCTATTCAAGTAAAATAATGGACAAACAAAATCTCTTCTTTCAATCCATTTCTTGATTACATAATGAATTTTTTAAAAATTAATTTTATGAATAAATTCCAATGTTCAAGTTCTTCCTTCTCTCCAAAATACACCTGCACACACTTCTTTGTCAATACTATACTTTTTAATGTGACTAGTTTGTTACATAACACCCATGATTCCCATAATTTGAGCATCCAATTTAAACACTTACAGTTCCTAATGGTACATTCACTAAGCCCACAAGAAATAAAAAGATGGCTTAGGGATTGATCTTGAATTTTGGGGGAAAAGGAGACATGGCAATCCTCCTTTCCAAAGATTGTTTGAACTCTTCTTTCCATGTGGTGTCTTTAATAGATGGTGCTTCCAACTCACCAAATTCCACCCACGATCCCCATAATTTGAGCATCCAATTTAAACACTTATAGTTGCTAATGGTACATTCACTAAGCCTGCGAGTAATAAAAAGTTGGCTTAGGGATTGATTCCAAATTTTGGGGGAAAAGGAGACATGGCAATCCCCTTTCCAAAGATTGTTTGAACTTACACAATCCAAATTCGGATGCTTCAGGGTATTATCTCCCTTCCATGTGGTGTCTTTAATAGATGGTCTCTCCAACTCACCAAAATCTCAAAGAACATATTGAAAAGAAACTATTGTAATCAATTTACCCCTTAGCTGACAAAAGTTCTCTCAAAGAATTTTTCCTTCCCATTCTATGATTGAACAGAGTAACTTGGTCAATGCTAATTATTTATAATAATTAATACTTTTTGAAGACTTGCTTGTGAATTAATTCTTTACAAGAGCACAAATTTACAAGTGCTCAATTAATAGACAAATAGATACCCAATAATTAGTCCTAGCAACATTCATAAAAGAACCAAGGACTAAAAATACAATCTTCTAGAATACTCTTATTCAATACACATTGTTTATAACTAAAATAACAATATGTCAATGTTCAAATCCTTATTAGGTAACTGAGTAGAAACTGAGTTGATAGTTGATAAAAAGGAAAATGAAGCCAAACCAAAGGATTGTACAGATCCTACATATAGATATTCTTTAATAATCAACACATATCTAAGCATGGTATCAACACAAAATATTCTTCTACTACAACTTATTAGTCCTTGCCTTAGGTAATGTTTTCAGTTATTTGTTTTGGCATTCTTATTGAAATTTGTTCTTTGCTAAAATATGATAGTTGAAGCTTAATGTTTCTAAATTAATAAAACTGCAAAAAGACAAAAGAAACATTCATTATGAACTATATATCTTAAGTTTCTAGTGGCAAAATAGTTTTGGAGACTGTATATTCATTATGAACTGTATATCATAACTATATATATGATAAAAAAATTTAGAGACTAGTGGCAAAATAGTTGACACTACAATATTTAAATGAGCTTAAAGGTGCCTTTGGAATGAGCTGGGAGATTCTGGTGGGTAGATGACATTCTGTATGGTAGTTCATGTACAACCACATTTTGTATGTATGCCCAACATCACAGTTGCAGAGGTTTTTTAGATCTACTTTCTGTTCATTGTGAATAGATTGAAGCAGGAGCCGTAGAGAGATTTGCTTTAGTTTATCCAAAAAATACTTTTTCTTTCACCCATATCCTCTCATTGCATGTTCATTCCATTTTAAATAATAAAATTAGTTCTGGTTTTGTCTATTCTCTCATTGACATTGTTTAACTACATACACAAGTTGTGCCAAATCTTGATGTAAATCACTTGCCATCTTTAATTGACTTTAAAAAAAAATGTAAACAGACTAATCATTTTAGGATGTATTTAATTCTTTTATTTCATTTGAAATCAACTATGTTGTTATCTACTAGAGTAAGGCATGCATACATGCCTAACAGAACAATTGCAGTGGGATTTTTAGATCTACTATTTTATTACTGTGAATATATTTAAGCAACAGCTATAGAGAGATTGGTTTTGGTTCATTATGTTTTAAAAAGCATTCTTCTTTGTTAGGGTTATGTAATATTTTACCAACAAGCTTTGCCATGGCTTATTTTTCCTTGCTGGATATTTTACATTGTGTATTATTTCATTCTAAAGCAATTCTATTGGTATCTGCTAAATGAAGGCATTGATTATGTTGTTTTATTTGTGGTCAACTTTCGTATATGATTATATTGTAAGACCTGGTGTTAAGATTACTATGTGTTGCTTCTAGAGATATTTTGCACTCTAAAATGAATTTTATGTTTATCTTCCTCCATTTGGACAAATTTAATTTTGAAAATCCCATTTATTACTATTAGTTTCTTTTGGCATTTTTACTGGCCTAGTTTCATTGTAATCAAGAACCTACTTGTTAGTGTAAGGTGATTACTAATTTTTAATTTGTCTGAAGACATTTTTGGGGATGCTATTTTGATGCTTCTGGCTATCATTTGATTTGATTCTCTATAGAAACAAGCAATCCCATCCCATGAGCTCTCATATTCCTTAGTTTTCTACACTAAGAATTTGCTAAATGCTAGGTTATACTCAGAGTTAACGTGAGTAGATTTCCACAATATGTGAGATACTCTGTATGCTAGTTCTAGATTTGATTGCATGAGTGTTATGATACTTCAATAATATGTTGCTTCAAAACACTCATGCAAACAAATCCAAAAGTAGCATACAGATTATGGATCATAGTCCCCATTGAATAGATTTCCTATTTCTCAATTTCAGTATTGGATAGGACCAAATGTCTGTCTTAAATCATGGCCAGGCCACTAGTACATTTGAACCCATTTTTAGACCAAAATTTTTGACCATCTATTAAATTTTTTTATATTGGTCAAAATATGGAAGGAAAATTTTTATTAAAAAAAATTCTTGCCCATGTTGGTCAAACTTTTGACCAACGTTTAGTCCATACTCATGCAATGATGAGCAATTTATAAACATAATCAAATCTTAGCCTGCGCTTTTGGTCACAAGTAAAGAAAGAGTGTTGGAGCCGAAGATTCAATTGCTAAGAGATTTTGACATTTGGAGGGAAAATCTAAGCGAAATTGTATTTGGGCTGCCTCGGATCTTAACAACAAAGCTAGAAGTCCTTCGCTCCAACATTGAGCTTCTCAAGACTGTATTTCTGATAGATGATTTGTTGATCAGAGCAACTAGAAACTACTACTTTCTTCATGGAAAATGCTTGTAGAAAACTTTTGGAGGGTTTTGGTTTTCATGGAATAGAGCTCACCATGTTTTTGTCGATAGATCCTCGTGTTTTGAGGCGTAGTTCTCTGACCCTAGAGCAACTTGATCTCATTCGAAATATTGGCATTCGCAAGGAAGGAAAAATGTACAAATACGTTGTGAGCACAGTGGCCATAACTCCTATTAAAGTGTTACAGGCTAGGATAGACAATCTTCAACTTTGCAGCCTCTTGCAGGTAGTTAGGGTTTTCCCTTTGATTCTCACAATGCCAGAGGAAAACGTTATGAAAAATTGGACTTTATGCTCAATCACATGAAAATCTCTGTAGATTTTGTGGCAAAGCATTCACACCTATTTTCAATGAGATTGGACAAGTTAATTAGGCCCAAGCTTTTAGTTTTGCAAATTATAGAAGCAATAAATGGAGTAGGGCAAGTTAATTCGAATTAGCTTTTTTCAATGTTGATGTTTTCCGAGGCTAAGTTTGTTGCCAAAATCATTCAAGTGCATTCTAAATCTGGTGCTCTATGGATTGTTTATAAAAATGTAATGTCTCAAAAGCTTGTAGACAAATAGAATATAAGTTTCTTAGAAATTCATGTGTTTGGATTTGTCAAGCCCGTATGATCAGGGTAGTCCATCCAATGTGAAACGATGATGATACTTGGGACTTTGTTAAATGAATTGGTATCTTTTCTTTGCCTTTCATAGAGACCCATTGAAACCAATGTCATGAATGCCTTCAATCAGACAATTCATGTTCTTTGTACATGTTTTGCCCATCTGGATTAAGACATTTCATAGCAAGCTGATTGTGTAGAGAAGTTGTAGGTGTATCTCATGCACTAAGCCAATAGAGTCAAAGCCATTTTTGACATAAAATGTTACATATCATGCTTTCCCATATGCATGTCCATCAATCAGAATTCCAAGCTTTGTTTTGGGCATTCTATCAAAAAAATTGATATCTTACTAATCCCATTGCACTATGCATTTCAAGTGCCAAGCTTTGTCTTTACTAAGGCCATTGAATGGTTAACAATCTCTTTGATGTTTCTTGCATTTTCTTTGTACATCCATGCACTATCTTAATGGGAAAAGAGATCCAAGAACTAGAGATGCATCTTAAGGCTTAGTTACATGTGCATGAAAAGTTCAATAAGAATTAGAAGGCCTGAAGCATTTATATTAAAAAATTGACAAGAAACATAAAAACTATGCTTAGATCATGGCAAAATCGTGACTACATGAAAACATATTCGAGATTAAATCCTTCAATCTCTCCAGCTCAACATCAAATAGTAATGTGTTGGGTCTTACAAAGAAGGCTTATTAGTGGGTTTTGTCATAGGATAGGGGATTAGAACCAAGTATAGTTTAAGATTGTGCCTTAATTGTAATGATTTTGGCTGCCATTTTAGAGGCCCTATAATGCAACCTAATTATCTACTCAGATATGCAAGGAGCCGTGGCCAGATTAAGGCGGTACACTATAGCCCTATGTGCTATAATACAAATGACAATCAAGCTTTCATCCTATTGAGACCTAGATATTGCTATTGTTTTGCAGCAACCTAGAGGATATGAAACAATAACCTATGTTGTTATCTAAATTGCATTTTTGGACAGAAATAAAATATGTGACATATACTATACTGCCAAAACTTAGATTTTTGTATAGGAATAAATTATATATGATTTATGTTACATATAGAGGCTATGAACTTAGAGTGTATTCATTAGATGTTATTTAATGATTGTCTAGTGGGTTGAAGAATGAATATAACACGTGTTATTACACACACACACACATATGTATACTCTTCCAGTTTAAAAAAAATTAAAATAAGTATGTTATTCACTAATATAGACAACTATAATCTGAACCATGTATTTTAATGCATGCATTGTCATTAGAGGTGAAGTGGGGCTGGCCCTTGACACTGTTGGGAATGAGGTTTTGGGAACTGTTGTGAAGATAGTGCTGAAAAAAGATTCAACAACAATAGTTAGTGATGGAACAACTCAGGAGGCTATTGAGAGAAGAGTTAATCAAATTAGGAGCATGATTGAGGTATGCCTTCTTGTCTCTATGTGTGTGTTCTTCAGGCCTTAACATGGACTATCAGTCTTATGCTTTGTAATTAGAGCACTTTAGTTTTATTCCTTATGTTATTTCTCCTTTGTCTGCACCTAGTATCTCATCATGGTTAACACTCTGTCTTTTTTTGATCATATCAATATATTGGCGAAGAATAACTCATTAGAGAATTGTGCTATTGTCAACCTAGCTTGTAGAATGTATTTGAAAATTGAATATTTTCTTTATTTCCAGGTTTCTAAACAAGATTATGAGAAAGAAAAATTGAATGAAAGGATTGCTAAACTATGTGGGTGAGTTGTAGTTATAGAGGTGAAGTTATTGACATGTGTCTAGTCTTCTGTAGTGTTTCACTGTTAAATACTTCTCTGAGTAATAGATAAATTTTGTCAATGATAAAGTCTTGACTAGTAATTCTTATAAATTGTAATTTCTCTCTCCTATTTTAAAAATTATTTATGATCTATTCTCCAAACAATTTATTTGTGATATAAATACTTAATTTTTTGATTTACTTATGGTTTGCTGGTGTACTTTGATTGTTGTGGTTTTCTCAATATAGGCAATGCCATAAAATACATTTATAGCTAAGCCACTTGTAAATGGATGTAGTGCACTTCCAGATTTATTTAAATACCAAAGTGTGTAGTAGAAACTCTTATTATTTTTCTTCGACAAGGTAAATATTAGAAAGCTTGCCTACCATAACACCACCCATGTCCGATTATAATTTATGAGAACCGAAATATGACTAAACAATTCTCGATTCCACTTCACAAATGCATTATTTAATTTATAATCACTTGTGGCAATTCAAATACTATTTGTGATATAGATTTTTAGCATATTTCTCAATCCTTTTCTTTTAGTTATGTGCATCTCTTGTCTACCTGTAAAGTTGGACTTTTCCCTTCGTTTGTTATGATTTTTGAGTCTGTGATATAAAGCCTGTGATATAATAGGTGTTTCTTTGGTTAGTTCTTTTTTATTATTGATGGTATTTGCCTTTTCTCTGATTTCTTCCAATCAATATTTCTCTTTTCATGATTACCCAAGGATATATCTCTATGTGCAAGTTAAGTTTTATTGTAGTATCAAGGGAAGAGCTGCCTATCTTTGGCTTGAAGTGTCAAATGGATAGAAGAGCATTGAATCACTGGCCTTGCATCGAACTCAAGAATCAGCATGGGGAAAAGATGTCATCTATTTCAGAGATTGATCAAAGTTAGTATTTAATGATGACTTTTAATGCTTCTTTTGCATATGGTACCCATGTGGTGATATATAACATAATTAATTATACTTGGCACAAATACAAATGTCAGTTTCACTGCCATTTCTGTCAACAATATATTTGTTGTGCTCGCAATCAATGTCCCTTACTAATGTTTTTCATCCTAATTGTATAAACTTGTATAAGTCTTTTCTTGTGAACCATATTGAATTAAAGGATGCTTTTCCTTGAATAGGGCTATTATGATGGGACTAATGCTTCATGCAAAAGGTTGACATTTAATTGAAAAGTCACAATATAAAGAGGCTCTTGAAATACTTTCCATGGGAGAGGTATCTAGTGCATAGACAAGCATTTGCAGGACAATCATTTCTAGTGAACATAGATGTTGCATAGACAAACATTTCTAGTAAACATAGATGTTGTAGTTGGCATCCCATGCCATTTGGCTTGCCCTTCTCAATGTGATTGTAGCATCTAATGTAATAATAATAACTTGAATTGAACTAAAAAGTTATTTATATGCTTGTGACAAATGACTAATTCAGTCACAATAACCATGATTGAAGTTTCCCGCTGTAGCCTAGGAAAACTCACACTAACCTACTTTGGCATTGTTTGAAGGTTGATAGATGGGGAAGTTATGGATGTACGAGCTTTTTGCAATGACTTTATTCATTTGGGTCACAATATCAGAGTCTTTTTATATGATGATTTATTGTCAATCATGTCCATTTGCTACCAAACAATTCATATTCTACAAATTTGAGATGCTGGAACTTTTGTGGATGTGCAAGCCATCGGAGCATACTGCAAGGAGGATGACAAAATTATTCTCAACAGTCAAAATTAGGCAAGTGATACAAATTGTAAAATCTTAACATATGGTTGTTCAAATTTTGTATCTCCTAAATGATTTCCTTTTAGCACATAACTTGTTGTGCATAGTTGCCAAGTTTTCTTATTGTATCGGGCATATTAATGAAAATCATATTAGTTACTGTTGGTGTTTGTGATAGTTTGATTAGTTACTGCCAATTTTTTTAGGCATTCTATGAAACACTTCACATGCTTTCCATATGATATGACATTTTGTATGCATCCTGCGCTCTCTCATCTGGCTGATGATGGATTACAAAGAGTGATCTGAAACCATGATGCTAAAAAACACACACAATCAAATCCAAAACGAACTTGCATTACAAATGGATTGCGGGAATCTGATATTGTTGATTTTGCATGCATGTCTACCAGGACAAACACAACTTAAACATATAAATAGACATATTTATATGTTTAAGTTGTGTTTGTCCTGGTAGACATGCATGCAAAATCAACAATATCAGATTCCCGCAATCCATTTGTAATGCAAGTTCATTTTGGATTTGATTGTGTGTGTTTTTTAGCATCATGGTTTTAGATCACTCTCTATAATCCATCATTAGTCGGATGAGAGAGTGCAGGATGCATGCAAAATGTCATATCATACGCAAGGCATGTGAACTGTTTTATAGAATGCTGAAAAAAATTTACACCCAGGCATTGGTAGAAACTTCTACCTTCATTGGTCAAAATTTCTACCTTCATTGGTCAAAATTTTTGACCTTCATTGGTCAAAATTTCTACCTTTATTGGTCAAATTTTTTTCCCTTCATTGGTCAAAATTTCTACCTTTATTGGTTGAAATTTCTACCTTCATTGGTCAAAATTTCTACCTTCATTGGTTGAAAATTTCTTCCTTCATTGGTCAAAATTTCTACCTTCATTGGTCAAAAATTTCTACCTTCATTGGTTGAAATTTCGACCAATTCCTGGCAGAACTTACACCATGGCTATGGAGGTTTTTCAACCACTAGCAAGTTGGTCAAAATTTTGATCGAAATTTTTTTGACCAATGGGTTGATTGAATTTGGTTGAATTTTGGTCAAAAATTGGGTCAAAATTTCAACCAATAATGGTCAAAAAATGGTCTCAAATGTACTAGTGAGGGGATGGGAGAGGGGAGAGAGAGTAGAAAGAGAGAGAGTAGGGGATGGGAGAGGGGAGAGAGAGAGTAGGCAGTGGGAGAGAGAGGGGGGATGGGAGTGTGTGAGACAGAGAGAGTAGGGTATGGGAGAGGAGAGAGAGTGAGAGACAGTAGGTAGTGGGAGAGGGAGAGAAAGAGAGAGAGTAGGGGATGAGAGAGGGGAGAGAGAGAGTAGGCAGTGGGAGAGGGAGAGCAAGAGAGAGAGAGAGTAGGGGATGGGAGAGGGGAGAGAGAGTAGGGAGAGTGAGAGAGAGTAGGGGATGGGAGAGGGGAGAGAGAGTAGGTAGTGGGAGAGAGAGAGGGGGGATGGGAGTGTGTGAGATAGAGAGAGTAGGGGATGAGAGAGGAGAGAGGGTGAGAGAGAGTATGGGATGGGAGAGAGAGAGAGAGAGAGTAGGTAAGAGAGGGAGAGAGAGAGAGAGTAGGGGATGGGAGAGGGGAGAGAGGTTAGGGAGAGAGAGAGAGTAGGGGGTGGGCGAGGGGAGAGAGAGAGTAGGTAGTGGGAGAGGGAGAGAGAGATTAGGGGATGGGAGGGGGGAGAGAGGTTAGGGAGAGAGAGAGTAGGCGATGGGAGAGGGGAGAGAGAGAGTAGGTAGTGGGAGAGAGAGAGAGGGGGGGATGGGAGTGTATGAGACAGAGAGAGTAGGGGATGGGAGAGGAGAGAGGGTGAGAGAGAGTAGGAAGTGGGAGAGGGAGAGAGAGAGAGAGATCAGGGGATGGGAGAGGAGAGAGAGCAAGAGAGAGTAGGGGATGGGAGAGGATAGAGAGTGAGAGAGTAGGGGATGAGAGAGAGAGAGTGAGAGAGAGTAGGCAATGGGAAAGGGAGAGTGACAGAGAGTAGGGAATGGGAGAGGAGAGAGAGAGAGTGAGAGAGAGTAGGGGATGTGAGAGGAGAGAGAGAGTAGGGGATGGGGATGGTGGGATAGGGAGAGATTTATTTTCACATAGTGCGTACACACTTTATAATATAGAACTTGGTTCACACCTATCTTTAGAGTATAGAGTGGAACTTAATGTTCATGTGTAAACTACAAAAACTATTTATATTATTTAATTCTAGTATACCATATAATTTTTCTAGGTCTCTATATTGAAAAGAAATAGTGGATGCAATTATAGTTGCATGTCTTGGGTTTAAATCTTCCTTGCATGATATTTTTTGGAAAAGAATATTGATGAATGCAATTCAAGATGCAATAGATGTACTTGCTAAACACTATATAGAGTGGGATATTATAGGTTATCATATCATCTAAAATGACTTACATGATTAAAAAATAACCTTGGGACAAATTTTCATGAAATCTATAGATGCATTACATAGGCCCATATCAAAACATACACTTTTCACTTTATTAGATTATGTGGTTAATGGAAGATAAGTTTTAGGATCTCATATGCACATCATTTAAGGTATATTTATATACTTTGTGAGGTCTTTATTCATATGAGAAAGAATGGCACAAATGTAGAAGTCTCTAATTAGAGTTTTGAGACTAGTTGGTGGGAAAAATGGTGTGGATTATTCATATGATGCAATTGATACAACCAAGGGGATCATCAATTCTAAAATACATAATAGTTTGAAGATATACATGCTAATATACACCATCATAATGATAAATAGGATTAGTAGACGCAATGTTCCCTCCATTTTGTATGCTTAAGGCACTATATGCAATTTATAAGAAAAAGTTGCTTATTAGGAAAATTTGGGATTTTTAATGTTTTTCTTCAAGAAATCCTAGGACTGAGTTTTTTTTAGTTGGTTTAGGAACCTTTTCCAAGTCCTAGAAGTGGAATCAAGTGAAAAAGGTAAAAATTGCACTTTTTGTGCAAAGTTGCATTGTTGAAAGTTGTAAAAGTTGCTCAAATTTGCAACTTAGTAGGAAAAGGGTTATAACTATTAAAATATTGGTTCTAACCAGTAAAATATACATAGGAGATATATATCTCATTTTTGAGGTCTGGAGGGCATTAATATATAGATTGGAAGAAGTTGCAAAGAAAGAAATTTAGTTTTCGAGTCATTTTTACTATTGTTTTCATGCCACATGAAATGTACAGAGTTTTAGACTAGATGTGATGGATTTTTGAGATATAGCTTTGAATCAGCTTTCTTTTTCTTCTAGTCTCATCATTCTACATGTTTTCTAACTCAAGTTATTGCATTTTTAGTGAAACTAGGTTTTTAGCACAACATTTCGGTGCATAAAGCAAAAATGGGCCTCTAACTACAATTTTCTTGGTTGAAATTTCATGCCCACTTGGGAAATGGTAGTTAGTAGGGTCCTTTTTAAGATTCTAGGGTTTCAAGATTGGAGGATGTGTTTTGTGATTTTTCCAATAAAGCCCTAGGTCAAGAACCATGAAGGATTTGACCTCTTGTAGCATGTTGATTTGTGAATGGTTGGAGTTTGGGAATTAGTGAGGGGATGAGCATTTGGAAATAAGTTATTTTAGTGTTGACAAACCTTTTCCAAGTTTTAGAAGTGGAATCAAGTGAAAAATGTAAAAATTGCACTTTTCGTGCAAAGTTGCATTGTTGAAAGTTGTAAAAGTTGCTCAAATTTGCAACTTAGTGGGAAAAGGGTTGTGGGATCAAACTATAGTGCCTGCCCTCGTTTACATTTTTGTGGACACATTGTTGCTATTATTAGACTATGTTAGACTAGTTTTATGTTGATGGTTAGTAGCATTGTTTCGAGACTATCAGATATTGTGCTATGGATTCAGTGGATGTATGATGAGATTATTTAGACTCTACATCTCATATATGCATGATGATTATTACATTATTTTCAGTTAGTGATGATGATTAGTTAGATGGTTTATTATCACATGTGTTTTATTATGGATACTTACCCCATACTTGCATGTGTATGATGTGCATGTTTGTTCTTATGTATGACATTTCTGATGTGGTTAAGGAAGGGAGTCGTAGTCACCTTCTAGTCGGGATCTACATGATGCACCACTTCCTGCCATTGCCTGTTTAGTTTAGCATATATATATTGTATGTACATGCATGATTTTTATGCAGGTTGTAGGTACTGGGTATTGACTTCCCTAAATTGCCAAGATGAGTGTACCCTATCACATTGTCTCAATGGTAAGAGAGGGGAGATAAATTCTCAAGTCCAAATTCTAAACCCCTAAACCATTTGTCCTAGTGAGGTAGGACAAATATTTGGATATTTTACCTTTCGAATGTGTCGGATGACATAATTCATGATTTTTAACCCTTTAGACTGATTTTGTATGGATTGTTCTATGATGGGTTTTCATATTTTATCTTGGAGGTCTATGGTGAATTCTCTATTAATTAAGTCTAAAATTTAAAAGATTTAATTAATAATTTAATTATTTGGGAAAATTAATATTATATCATGATCATTAGATATTTTGATTTTAATTAATTAAATGAGAATTAATTGAGAAAAAAATTAAAATTAATAATATTAATAAAAATAATAATAAAGTAATAAATAAATAATAATAATAAAAGTAATAAAAGAATAAAAATAAAAGTTATAAACTTGCCTAGGAGTAAACACACCTTTGATTACACATATGTCAACAACACAGGAGTTAGTGCACAAATTAAGCACATGGCGTAGATACAACCTTATGACTCATCTAGAAGGTTGGAAAAGACTCATGTTTAGTTGTCAACACTTTCTGGTTGTTTCTAGAGACATTCTAGGTGCTTCCTGAGAGTTCTTTATATTCAAGCACTCCTAGAAGCTTAGGGAGCTCATTTGGAGGACCCTGGGAACGTTGGAGAAGGAAGGAGCTTGCTCTGTAGTTTCTGAGGAGAAGTGATTAGCATCAGTGTCCAGTTAGACACTTGTGATTTTTGCATTGTTGGAAATAATCAAGACTAACAAGGTTACTGAGAGGGGAGGGGTGAATCTATAACTCTAAAACTTTAATTCAATTTTTGCATAATAATATTTTTACCACTCATCCATCTAATCTACTGTATGCATGAAAAGAGAAACATCTGTAACACATGAACACATAGATTTGGTGACCCAGAAACCTTCCGATTAGAAAGTAAAATTTGGGTGGGGATGATACCCACAAAACTTCAATACTGCAGTATAAAGTTGGCCGGTTAAGGCTTACAATGATCACTTCTGATGATCTGCCCTATTAGGAGCAATTAGGATTGCTAGATCCACCTTGTTAAAGGATTTACAAACATACAATGAAGTATGCACTCTGTTAGGAGATTTACAAAAGACTGTTAAGTCTACCTAGTTAAAGGATTTAGAAAATTGATTCACTTTTTAGGATGAAGCAATGGATCTAATTGCAACTAATTGATGATAAGATCCTTGTGCTCTGATCACCTGATGTGACAAATATATCCTTTCTGCATCAATGTTGACCTTGCTGTATTCCTCTATTTTTCTTGTGATTCATTTTCCCTCTTCTCAAATTATTGCAACACATCACATCCAACTATATTCAACATCTCATCATTTCAAATGATATATACCATTCCAATATTTACATTGGCAAGGTCGGCCAAACACAAGTGAACAAACATTACTGAGTCGACCAGATGGTAGAAAACTCGGGTTCCACAAACTGACTTGGTGACCTTCAGACACTCAACATCCACTACAATACACTACATCGTCATGCACTCGGTAAGAGTAGAGGCATGGTCCATACTAATCATTCTAAGTAGCTTGGAACTCGGTAACCATTGGTGACTCGATGAATATTGTGTCACTTGGTAAAAACTGAATCCATTGATAACCTTCTTCACTTGGTAAATACTAATTCCTTCATTTACCTTGTTTACATGGTAATCACTAATTCCTTTGTTTACCTTGTTCACTCGGTAAACACTAACTACTCAGAGAACACTGTTCTGCTCGGTAACCACTAACTGCTTGGAGAACACTATTCTGCTCAGTGACCACTAACTGCTCAGAGAACATTGTTCTACTCGGTAACCACTAACTGCTCGGAGAACATTGTTTTTCTCGGTAACCACTAACTACTCAATGTGAATCTGTAGACTAGGTGAAGAGCTTGGTAAGCATTCCGAATCGAATAAGTGTTGTGACTAATGACAAATATATCATAATTCCAACAATCTCCCCCTTTGGCATTAGTGACAAAAACACTTATGAGCCGAAAACTTATATACAATATCTGACATACTAACAACTGATTCTACTGAATATACATGGCTTCCTTACATATGACTCCCCCATACAATATACATAAGGTATTTACATGAGCTATATGACTTTTATTAACAATATCTCTTTGTCTGTTTTGTACATTTATCTCACCAATAACTCTTTCTGAGTATCTCTTTCTCCCCCTTTTTGACAACAATGCCAAAGAATAAAAAATGTATTTACATAGAAACACCAAAATGTGAGATAAACTCTAAATTTACCTGAAGAATGAGTTGCAGAGTCTTGTCCCAATTCTCTTACAGGATTTTGCATGTGGATAGAGCTATCTGAACTTCTATAGAGAGTTCAATCACATGGTCTGCAATGGAGAAATTGTTGTCATGGATCAATGTTTTTGAATGGGCAATGTGCTTTTGCATTGTGTCCATGATGGGAAGGATCATATTCTGAATATCTAACAATGTAGATTGGATCCTTGACTCTTCTCTCAGCAATTCTGCTTGTTTTTCTGACAAAAAATTGATTCTTAGGTGATGAGATGAGGTTGAACTGGGGTCAAGCTTCAGGTTTTGTGTGCTTGCCTTCAGATCCTCATCTATCTTATTCAATTGTTCTCTTATCTCCTTGGTATACTTGGTAACATCACAAAGCTTAGAAAAAAGAGATGTTACATTATTAAAATAATTTTCAATGTTGGTCAAAACTGTGGTTAATTCAACCTGTTTTATTGCTATGTGCTGAGCAATGTGCTCAAGCACCTTATGATCAAATTTCTTTTCTACCTTCTCCATCAATTTTTCTTGACCGGAGGTGTCCTCATTGAATTTATTGACTGCCTCTTCTAATTGTAGAAAAATGTGTTGAGAAGTATCGACATCAACACCTATAGCCTCTGTAATTATATTATTCACTTCATCAATAATTTTAAATTCTCTATCTCTCTCATTCCTTAGTTGTTTCTGCTTTGCCTTCAATTCAATGTGCTGACTGAGCAATCTTAGTTCATCAACTGAAGCAGTATCCATATCTATCTTTGGAATGACAATTTTAGTATCTAAGTCTACATCCTCATCAATTGCCTTGCCTATAAGCAAAATTTTTAATGGAGTCTTTGGTTTTTCTGCTGTACTAACATCTTTGTCTTTGATAATAGAGACAATGGTTGATGAGGTTGGATTGGCTGTCAAAACTAGAATAGGACCAACTAAAGGAAGACTGAGAGAGGGGCTAAATGTATCCAAAATTGATATACCTCCTAGAATTGATGTACATACCATAATATTTATAATTGAAGAGCTTACTGGTGCAAAAATTGGTGCTAATGTAGCTGAAGTTGACAAAATTGGAGAGCAAACTAGAAAACTTACTGTACATACTATAGGAGTAATAGATACTTCTGATGTGGTGACTACTGTAGTGGATGACTTGATAATTGAAGAATTTTCCTGTAGCTCAGTAGATGAAGTGGAGGTATGCAGCTCAGTAGATGAAGTGGTAGACACTTCCATTGATGATACCTGGAGCTAAGATGTGGCAGGTGCAGATGATATATCTGATGAAGTTGTGACCAAACCTGCCGAAGCTAACTCCAACCTTGATGATATCATAGTTTTAGGTGGAGAGTGAGGAAGGGATGCAATAACTATAGCTACAATTTTCTCAAGGTCATCTGCCTCTTCAGCTTCTTCTTCCTTGTCTTCTTCCTCCTTATCTTCCATCAGTGCATGCAGCTCTCCTGGTGAGACTGTGATGGATGGAGTGCTATCAAGCTCATCATCAATGTCGCTGTCATCATCCTTGATTTCTACTAGGTCTACACTAGGCTTATGTAGATGATAGATGTCTTTCCACATGTTTGTGGCATCATTTACAACATGTTCAATGTCTTTAATCAAAATCAAACAAGTGTGGAATCTGATCATCATTTTACCTTCATGGTTTTTCATTTCAGCTTTTACTTCTGCTCCAGTGAGACTTGGTCGAAGATTCTTTAGAGATTGCTCATAAATATATTTTATCATTTGGGTGGCTAACTCCCATCTCGGTTGCAATCTCTCTAGTAGTTCTTTTGAGATTTGAGGGGAAATCTGGTTTGGGGAGTATTTCCATTTACCCATCTTGCTAAGTACCAGTTCCTCAATTTGCATTTTCTTAGCATCAGTTCTAGTTTCAAATTTCAATGCTTTGAAATTTGTGATGCCAGCTCCTTCTTCCAATTGTTTGAGCCTTTTCTCAAATGTGGGTGCAGGCCTAACTAGTATAGGTTCCTGCTTACCTTTCCTAGTTCTTCTGGTGAATACTGCAGTAGGCTTCTTCTTGGGTTTGGTAATGATTACCTTACCTTTCTTCTTTAGTTGTTCCTCTGTAGATTCTTCTTCTCCTTCTTCTTCACCTTCTTCTTCTTCTCCTCTTTCTTCTTCTTCTCCTTCTTCATCTTCTCCTTTTCCCTCGGTGAGCATAAGAGATATGGTAGAAGTTTTCAATTTTTCTATTTTCCTCTTCCCCTTGCTTATGGCCTGTGGTAGCTTGATTTCAAGCTTAATTCTAGCCTTAGCTTCTTCATAGGTTCCAAAAATTGGTTGCCTTGGGTCTACTAGCTCATTTACTAGTGCCTCTATGATGTCTCTAGTTTCATCAATATTTACCTCATAAGGAAGAGGTTTTACCCATGCAACTCGGGGTCTGACTGCCTGAATGTATACCTTGTCATAGTTAACCATGAAGCACACACTATCTTTGTAATCCTCAACAAGCTTAGGATGGATTTTGGATCTGTTATTCATTCTTTCCTTGAAGTCTTCAAAATAATTATCCATAATACTATCAAAATTTTCACCCATCTCTGCTACAAACTCATTTATTTGATACAAAACTGGAATATCTTTCCTCCATACAATTGTACCTTTTGAAGGGAAAAATTTCTGTACATAGAAAAATAAACAAACTAACAAAGAACCAAATTTACAAGAGTTGATTTTTGAGGTCCTTATACTGTCCATGTTTTTATTAAGTTGTTTTAGCAGCACATCTGCTAGTTCAAACTCCATGTTTTTCTTCACAACCTTATAGGCTAAATCTACAGCCTCACAGGGCACACTGTTCAATATGCTGGAACTATAAATCTTATATGCAATTAAATAGAGTCTGAATCTTAATTCTACATTAGATACATTGTTAGGTTTTAATCCTCTGCCATCCCATTCAGCTAGGGTTAAATTCTGGAGTTCATCCCGACTTAGGGTTTTGGTGGTTTTTGATTTACTTAACATTGGCAAACCCGTGATCTTATGAATCATTTTCTTCATTATCAAGACAGGTTGCTCTAACCACAACTGACCATTATGCACACAGCTTAAAATGTATCTTATCAATTTCATTTGGAAGTTCCTTGGTAGGTGTAGGGTATGGGTCAAACCTTTGGTTTCTAGATGTTTGAATTTGGGTTTGAGGGTTCCATGCACACACAACTT
>CM053792.1:210607752-210612752 GCA_028749045.1 Cupressus sempervirens
CTTCTATTCATGGATTATGATGGTGGGCATGTATCCTTACATTGATGATTTGCATATGTTAGATGATGTTATCTTATGCTTTATTTTGCATGTTAGATTACTTTATGCATATGAAGTAGTATGTTTTTAGGAGTGACATTCCTATTTGATAATACCAATGATCTCTTCAGTGATTTGGAATGTTACACATGGAGGGATGGCTAGGACCCACAATGGTCTAATAATGCTATTAATGGTTGGGAGGAACCGTGCACTTAGTTAATTATGTTTGTGATAAATGGTTATCTTTTATGATGATGTATGTTGTATGACATGTGATTACCTTTACCTTGTTGCACTATGGATTATATTTAGAATGATGATATACTTTATTTCACATATGTATATTCTTTTAAGTCTTTCATACCCTGTGACATGTACAGTGGATGATTGAGCAATTTGAAATGTAATTACTTAAGGACACTTGTATATTGTTTAAGTATGTTGGATGTGTTGGATGTATCATTATTATTTAATGAGGATGTGATGTGAGATTAATAGTTAATTTAGATGTGATTCAACATTAAGAGATCCTTAAAGAATGTAACCTGTTAAGTATGTTTATGTTACTTTCACTTGAATTGTTGCTATTGCTTCCATTATCATGTGTATGATATAGATGGTTTAACTTTCATGATTTTAAATAAAAAAATATTACCAAACTTAGTGAAACTGTAGGTTTATTCTTTGGATCCTTTGGCGAGGTGTTACATTTGGTATCAAAGCCTGCATTTCTACATTGGAGCTCTGGGTATTTTGGAACAAAACTAGGACTTTGAACTATTATGTGCATCTCTTCAAAACTTGAAACTAGGTGAACTAAAATAGAACTTAAAATGTTACTTGCATATGCAACACTTAGTTCTCAAAACTGAAAATTATACTTAAACCTAAACATAGGTAAAACTGAAATTGAACTTAGTCTATTTGCAAACATGTGTCTTTTGGTTGTAATAGTATTTCATATTTTGGATATTGTTACAGGATGGTATCTGGGACTAGGTCTTCTATTAGAGGTTGTGGTTGTGGCAGAGCTATTAGTGTCCATGAGTCTATCTGTGGTGGATCTGCTCATGAAGAAAGTGAAGGAGAGCATGCTAGTAAGTAGTAGGAAGAGAGCCATATAGAGGACCAAGCTGAGTCTAAGGAGGTTAACTTGAGACAAATGATGCAGATCATTCTTGATCATCTACCTCCTATTCAAGATCAGCATAGAGCACATCAGACAAAACAAGAGCATAGACCCAAGTCTAGGAGCCCTCAAAAGGATCGACAGAGATCCATTGTATCTACTCAGATGAAGGACCTTTCGAGATCCAAGGTCAAGCCCTTTAACAGGTAGGGTTCTGGTTATGTGGCCAAACAGTGGCTTATTTCCCTTGATAGGATTTTTTCCATGTAGGACTTTGACAATAATGTTAAGGTGAGGTTTGCGATTACCAATCTGGAGAATTTTGGGGCCACTTGGTGGACAGTTGAGGAAAAGAAGCTGGGCATAGATATGAGCAGTGTAACTTGGGAGCTATTCTTAGAGAGTTTTCATGAACAATTCCTAGCAGAGCAATGGAAGCAGCAAAGGGCAGATGAGTTCCATAATTTTAGGCAATATTCTATGACTGTGATAGAGTATGATCATAAATTCTATGAGCTCATGTCCTTTTTGAGATTCAGAAGCAATTCAGCCTAGTTGACATAACACTTTATTAGAGGATTGAACAACCATATAATTGGGGGTGCCAAGGTATTTGAGCCGAAAACCCTGAAGGATGTGGTATGACAAGCCATCCTTATAGAACAAAGTTTCAACCTTAGTCAGGGAGGTTTTGTGGGAGCACCCGCAGCATCAGGATCTAAAGGAAACTACAACTCAGGTGGCAATAGGAAGCCTCCGTTTTCTAATGGGAAATAGTATCAGTAGTAGTCTTAGCAAATGAAACAACAAAAAGGATCAAACTCTTAGGCTTAAGGTGGTGGTAGTGGTTCTAACTCAAGAACAACTACAATGCTCAGCGCAATAAATGGAATTAACCCAATTAGCCAGCTCAAAGTAGTCAGTCTTTTGTTAGTAGGAATAGCTGTCAACAGTCAAATGCACCACCTATGGGTAGAGGATCTAGTAAAAATACAGGATGTTTTACATGTGGGTAGGTTGGACATTTTGTAGCTCACTGTCCATAGCGAGCACCTCAGTATTCAGGCCCTAGTCCAACAACATCCGAGCCTATAGTAGGAGATGCAGGTAGAGCTCATAGAGTGTTTGTAGCAATAGATCACCATTAGGTAGATCATCAAGGAATAGTGGTTGAAACCACAAGAGCTATTCGAGGTACATCTCTTTCAGTGTTCTTTGATTCAGGAGCCACAAATTCATTTATTTCTCCATCTATAGTCGTTTAGTGTAACCTGGATGCGATGAAGCAAGATCATGGTTGGCAAGTGGAACTAGCCTTAGGCATTAAGGTCTCCATAGATTCTATATTTCATAAGTGTGGGCTTGGTCTAGGAGGATTTGATACTGTAGTTGACCTTTGGGTTATACCTATTGGTTCCTATGATGTGGTTTTAGGAATGGATTGGCTTGGCTCTCATAGAGCTAGTATAGATTGCAGGAAGAAGATTATATTGTGTCAAGATGACCAAGGGAATGATGTGAGGATTGTTGGGATACTGAGGCCTATATCTCTACGGATGATTTCTACCATGCAACTGAAGTGGGTTTTTCGTAAGGGATGCCAGATATTTGCTATCATGGTAAATGATCTTGATAAGGAAGATCCTGTGAGGAAGACTTTACATCAACCAATTTTATAGGAGCATGAAAATGTCTCCCCAAGTGAGATTCCAGGCATGCCTTCGAAGAGGGACATCGACTTCAACATTGATCTGATTCTAGGAGCGGAGCCTATCTCTAAAGCTCCTTATCATATGACTACACAAGAATTGGGTGAGTTGCATCTTTAGCTAGAGGAAATTTTGGCCAAAGGGAGTATTCAACCTAGCATGTCACCATGGGGAGCTCTAGTGCTCTTTGTGAAAAAGAAAGACAGTTCTTTGCGCCTTTGTATTGATTATAGACAGTTGAATAAGGTGACCATTAAGAATAGGTATCCTCTACCTAGGAGTGATGACTTATTTGATCAGATCAAGGGAGCTACAGTATTCTCCAAGATCGACCTTAAGTCAGATACCACTAGCTTTGCATTAAGGAAGTTGACATTCACAAGATCGCTTTTTGAACTTGTTATGGGCATTATGAGTTCACAGTGGTACCTTTTGGGTTGAATAATGCTCCATCAGTTTTCATACGTTTGATGAATGGGGTGTTTCAATCTTATCTTGGCAAGTTTGTACTTGTGTTCCTTGATGACATATTGTTATATTCTAAGACTCAAAAGGAGCATGAGGAACACATGAGATTGGTTTTACAATACTTAAGAGACAATAAGCTTTATGCCAATGCAGCTAAGTGTGAATTCTTCAAATTAGAGATTCAATATTTAGGGCATGTTATTTCACATGATGGTATCTCAGTAGACCCTGCAAAGATCCAGGCAATAGTAGATTGGCCTACACCAACTAATGTGTCAGAGATTCATAGTTTCATGGGTCTAGTTGGTTATTATCATAGACTTGTCCAAAACTTCTCCAAAATAGTGCATCCTATCACTTCCCTTCAGAGGAAAGGAAAGAAGTTTATATGGATGAAGAAATGCAAGGAAGTATTTTGAAAGCTCAAAGAGCTTTTGACCAGTGCACCGATCTTAGCAGTACCTAATCTAAAAGGTGATTTCATGGTGTGTACAGATGCTTCCCTAGAAGGGATTGGAGTGATTTTTGATGCAGAATGGATAGGTGATTGCGTATGAATCATGCAAGCTCAAGGATCATGAGCTAAATTATCCTACACATGATCTTGAGTTAGCAGCAGTAGTTCATGCTTTGACAAGGTGGAGACATTTCTTGTTGGGACATAGATTCGAGCTACATAGTGATCATCATAGCCTTCAGTACATTTTAACTCAACCTAATTTGAATGCTCGCCAAAGGCGATGGATGGAATTTTTATATGAGTATAATTTTGAGGTAAAGTACATTCAGGGAAAGGAGAATGTGGTGGCGAATGCTTTGAGTCGTAGGAGACATGTGATATCATCTATGACTCTTAGTGTTGATTTGAGGAGTCAGATTCTTCAGGCACTTACTATAGATTCTTGGTACCAGAAAGTGTGCAGAGAGATAGATTCAGGAAGACCTTTGGAGGGTAAGTTTGCAGGCTATGTCTAAGAGTTAAATGGTCTTTTGAGACATTTAGGGAGGATTTATGTATCATTACTAGATGAGCTTCGCACCCTGATTCTAGCAGAAGCCCATCGTACACCCTACTCGGCACATCCAGGTGCCAAGAAGATGCATGCTGATTTGCAACATTTATTCTATTGGTTTGGGATGAAGTGAGATATTTTTGATTATTTGGCTAGGTGTCTTGAATGTCAGAGAGTCAAGGCAGAACACCAGCACCCGACTAGACTTTTGCAACCAAATCTCATTCCTTCATGGAAGTGGGACATCATCTCTATGGTCTTCATAGTAGGATTACTTATGACTATTTGTCGTCATGATGCTATCATGGTCACTACTGATCGGTTGACTAAGGTGGAACATTTTTCACCAATCAAGTCTTCCTACATGGCAGCTTCTATAGTGAATGTCTTCATGCATGACATTGTGAGACTACATGGTATTCCCAGGAAGATCATTTCTGATAGGGATCCTATATTCACATCTGCATTCTGGACATCGTTGTAGCATGAGCTTAGAGCACAATTGAATTTTAGTTTGGCATATCACCTAGAGACAGATGGTCAAACAAAGAGGGTGAATCAAGTTTTGGAAGATATGTTAAGGATGTATGTGATGGATAGGTAGACACATTGGGAGGATTATCTCTACCTAGTGGAGTT
>CM053792.1:210617752-210692752 GCA_028749045.1 Cupressus sempervirens
AATGTAATTAGTTAAGGACACTTGTATATTGTTTAAGTACGTTGGATGTGTTGGATGTATCATTATTATTTCATGAGGATGTGATTGCGAGATGAATAGTTAATTTAGATGTGATTCAACATTAAGGGATCCTTAAAGAATGTAACCTGTTAAGTATGTTTATGTTACTTTCACTTGAATTGTTGTTATTGCTTCCATTATCATGTGTATGATGTAGATGGTTTAACTTTCATGATTTTTTTAAAAAAAAATGTTACCAAACTTAGTGAAACTTTAGGTTTATTCTTTGAATCCCTTGGTGGGGCATTACACAAACTATCTATTTTGTTAGCTCCGAGTGCCTGGGTAAACCCTAGTCCCAAGCTTGTCCCATCCCATTGAGTGTTTGAACGTTCTTGGGCATCCAAATCAAAATGTCTCTAAGGGTCACTAAATGCCATAGGCGTGCGATCTTTGATGGGGCATATCTTGGATCTCATGTGAGGAATGGACACAATTCTAGGTCATATAGGACCATTTTGTAGAGACCTACAATAACCTCTCTCACTTTTTGGAGATGTTACTCCATTTTGATTTTGTGACGCCATCTCGAGTGATGTTGAAACTCGTAATGTTGGCCAATACAAAGTTGCTAACTGCCAAATCTCCCTAACCATTTTTTATGGGATTGAATTGTCTATTTTGTTAGCTCTAGGTGGCTAGGTAAACCCTAGTCATAAGCTCATCCCATCTCATTGAGTGCTCAAACATTCTTGGGCACACTGAACTAAAATGTCCTTAAGGGTCACTAAATGCCATAGGGAAGCGATCTTTGACGGGGCATATCTCGGAGCTCATGTGAGGTATGGATGTGATTCTATGTCCTATAGGAACATATTGTAGAGACCTATAGTAAAATATCTCACTTTTTGGAGATCTTACTCCATTTTGATTTTGCAACGCCATCTCAGGTGATGCTAAAACTCATAGTGTTGGCCAGTACAAACTTGCCAACTGCCAAATCTCCCTCACCGTTCATCGTGGGATCGAACTGTCTATTCTATTAGCTCTAGGTGGCTAGGTAAACCCTAGCCCCAAGCTCATCCCATATTTTTGAGAACTCAAACATTCTCGGGAATATTGAACTAAAACATCCCTAAGGGTCACTAAATGCCATAAGGCAGTGATATTTGATGGGGCATATCTCAGAGCTCGTGCAAGGTATGGATATGATTCTAGATCCTATAGGACTATGTTGCAGAGACCTGCAATAACCTCTCTCTTTTTTTGGAGATCTTACTTTATTTTGATTTTGCGACGTCATCTTGAGTGATGTTGAAACTCTTAGTGTTGGCTAGTACAAAATTGCCAATTGCCAAATTTCCCTCGCTGTTTTTCATGGGATCAAACTATCTATTTTGTTAGCTCTGAGTGGCTGGGTGAACCATAGTCCCAAGCTCATCCTATCCAATTGAGCACTTGAACATTCTCGAGCACACCAAACTAAAACATCCCTAAGGGTCACTAAATGCCATAGGGTAGTGATCTTTGACGGGGCATATCTTGGAGCTCATGCAAGGTATGGATGTGATTCTAGGTCCTATAGGACCATGTTGTAGAGACCTACAATAACCTCTCTCACTTTTTGGAGATCTTACTCTATTTTGATTTTGCAGCACCATCTTGGGTGATGCTGAAACTCGTAATGTTGGCCAGTACAAAGTTGCCAACTACCAAATCTCCTTCATTGTTCATCATGGGATCAAATTGTCTATTTCATTAGCTCTAGGTGGCTAGCTAAACCCTAGTCCCAATCTTGTCCCATCCCATTGAGTGCTTAAACATTCTCAGGCACGCCAAACTGAAACATCCCTAAGGGTCACTAAATGCCATAGGATAGCTATCTTTGACGGGGTATATATACGAGCTTGTGTGAAGTATGGATGTGATTCTAGGTCTTGTAGGACCATGTTGTAGAGACCTACAATGACCTCTCTCACTTTTTTGAAATCTTACTCCATTTTGATTTTGTGGCGCCATCTTGGGTGATGCTGAAACTTGTAGTGTTGGCCAGTACAAAGTTGACAACTGCCAAATCTCCCTTGTCGTTCATTGTGGGATCAAACTGTTTATTCGGTTAGCTTCAAGTAGCCAAGTAAACTCTAGCCCCAAGCTTATCCCATCTCGTTGAGCACCCAAATGTTCTTGGGCACACCGAGTTGAAACATCCATAAGGGTCATAAAATGCCATAAGGAAATAATCTTTGACAAGGCATATCTCAGAGCTTGTGTGAGGTATGGATGCAATTCCAAGTCCTATAAGACCATGTTGAGGAGACCTAGAATAACCTCTCTTTATTTTTGGAGATCTTACTCCATTTTGATTTTGCGACGCCATCTCAATTGATGTTGAAACTCATAGTGTTGGTTGGGACAAAGTTGCCAATTGCCAAATCTCCCTCATCATTCATCATGGGATCGAACTGTCTATTCTATTAGCTCTAGGTAGCCGACTAAACCCTAGCCCCAAGCTTGTCCCATCTTGTTGAACACCTAAAAATTCTTGGGTACATCGAACTAACACGTCCCTAAGGGTCACTAAATGCCATAGGGTAGCAATTTTTGATGGGGCATATCTTAGAGCTTGTGCGTGGTATGGATGTGATTCTAGGTCCTATAGGACCATGTTGTGGAGACCTACAATAACCTCTCTCACCTTTTGGAGATCTTACTTCATTTTTATTTTTTAATGCCATCTCAAGTGATGCTAAAACTCATAGTGTTAGCTAGTACAAAGTTTCCAACTGCCAAATCTCCCTCACTGTTCGTCATGGGATCAAACTATCTATTCTATTAGCTCTAGGTAGCTAGGTAAACCCTTGCACCAAGCTCATCCCATCTCGTTGAGTGCTTGAACATTGTCAAGCACATCAAACTAAAATGTCCCTAAGGGTCATTAAATGCCATAAAGCAGTGATCTTTGATGGGGCATATCAAACTAAAATTTCCCTAAAGGTCATTAAATGCCATAAAGCAGCGATCTTTGATGGGGCATATCTTGGATGGGATTCTAGGTCCTATATGACTGTGTTGCAGAGACCTACAATAACCTCTCTCACTTTTTGGTGATCTTACTCCATTTTGATTTTGCGATTCCATCTCAGGTGATGTTGAAACTTGCAGTGTTGGCTAGTACAAAGTTGCCAACTGCCAAATCTCTCTCACTCACCTTACATTGTGGGGTCAAACTGTCTATTCTATTAGCTCTAGGTGGCTAGGTAAACACTAGCCCCAAGCTCATCTTGTCCCATTGAGCACTCAAATGTTCTCAGGCACGCTGAACCAAATCATCCCTAAGAGTCACTAAATTCCATAGGGCAACGATCTTTGACTATGGCAACTGGATATGTCATCTCATCAAATGATGGAGACTTGTGATAGAAAGTAAAGATGTGATCATACACATAATTTTGATCATGTTGTTTTTTTATGGTAATAAGGTGATCCTTGTTTGTAATATCAAGGAACTTGAGGTCACCTATAAACCCAAATTTCCTTAGTCCTAACAATTTTCCTTTTTGTTGTTGTTTTTGTTAATAAGTTGACTCAATAAGTGTTTTGAGAGTCATTATAGCTTATATAGTTGCATGTTATCACTGAATGGAGTTAGTGGAAGATGTTAATGATCTTCTTGGTTGTCTTAATAGTCATTTCATGGGTTTGAAACATAACCACTTCGCTTTGTGAAGAGTTGTTTGAAAATTAACAAATTACATGTTGTTGTAAAGAAAATACAGTCGTAGGATGTTTGAAGATTGTTTTCCCTCATAGGATGTTGAAGAATCTCTTGGAAGGTGGTGTAGGAGCACCCTTTCAAGGCTCCCACCATATCATTTTTGGTGTATGAACTTCTTTGAAGAAGTATGTGAATACAATAAAGGCATTTAGCTCATCCTTGTGTGTCCAAGTTAGGATAAGTCTTAAAGTTTCCTCTTTGGTCTCTATTGAGAATGGTACTTTGACTTTGGGTTGGTATCCTTCTTAGCTCTTTGTTGGGGGAAGGTTGATTTAGGAGTTTTTATTTCATTTTAGGCATGGGTGTGCATTAAAAGAACCTTCCAAGGTGGACTACTTTTTTAGAAGACTGAAGCACATGAATAATGCATTGTTATGTAAATCTGCCACCTTATGGAAGGGATGTTATTATGAATTTTGGGATTCTTTGGTGAAGCAAGTTAGTAAAATTTTCACTCCCAAGGATGTTTTGGGAAGGCATAGCATCGTTTTCAAATGTGAGTCAAAACAAGACTACCCAAGCAATAAAAATTGCCCCAAAATTGCTTGCAATTTTTAAAAGTTGTTCAGCAACTTTTTCCAATTGTTGCTAAAAGATCTACTTTGTAAAGAAGCTTTGAAAAAGCCCTAAAACCTATCTCTAACCCGAGGAGCAACCTATTTATGCTTCGAGGAACCCTAATCAAGGGTTGGAAACTCATTTCAAAGCTACAGACCCTAATGTATTATATTATGCAAGAAAGGGCCCTAAAAGTGAGTGCAAAGAATTCTTTGACCAAGCCCTAGGCAAGCTAGGCAATGACTGACTAGGGACTGTCAGCAAAGAAAGAGCTCTCGAGAGAAAAGCTTGAAGAATGAAGACTTGCCCTTATAAGGGATTGAAGAGGGGTATGAGGAGGTTATAACTTGTGGAGGAGGAGTCTTGATGAAGTGTGGAAGGTGTCTTAAAAGTGGGGACAAAGGGCAGCCAAGAAAACCCTACCAAACCCTCAATTTTGCTATTTTTGTCATACAGTCTGTAGGCACCCTAAGACCCTAAAAGTACTTGAGCATGGGTCCTATGTATCAATTGTTCTTAAGGCTAGAGGTTTTGAAACTCTAAGACAAAGGAGCTATTGGCCCTAGAAATCTGGGTGGAGGCCTAATTAGGGGCTCTCCTTGTAGCCCTTTTGTGAAGAAATCTTTAAATTAGGTACAAACCCATTTTTGTTATCCGTTAAAGCATAGTAAAAGTGTTCCAATAACACCTTAGGACATCATGGAAACCTTGGTTGGACTAGAGATTGCTATGGTACCCTAGTAGACCTAATAAAACCTTTGGAGGGATAGTGTTCCTAGAAGGGTAAGGGAGTGATGTTGCAAGTTTGGATTAGTTAACCTAGTGAGGAGGTTGGGCAAGACTAGGGGATGTTTTAAGTAGCAAGAGATCCTATAGACCACATAGGTGTAGAGAAAACACCAAGATCCACATATAATATACAAGGTTGCATGGGGACGGGGGTACTTGGGGTACTTAGGCTATGGGTACAGGTACAACTATTTTTTATAATAGGGGATGGGGGTACTTGGGTATGTCATACTTTATTTTTAATTATACTTTAATATTTATAGAAAAATTGAATTTATGAGTCATGACAATGATTTTTCAAATCAAGAATAGTGATAAAGTTTGCAAATGTAATGTATTGTTTTTAGTTTTAGATTTGTTATATGTTTGTAATAATAATTTATGATAAATGTTTAGATGCATAACATAGAAGGAAGGCTTTAAACATGAACAAGAAGATCATAAATAATATGAAAATGGCATATTGCAAATGATAAATTTTTGGCTTTAACACTGATAAAATTTACTGTTGATCAATATTGTATCAAAGTTTCAAACTGATTAGGTATTGAATTAAGCTTGATAAAAAAATAACAGAGAAGGAAAACTTTAAACATGAACAAGATCATAAATCATATGATGATGACATATTGGAAATGATAAAATTATGCTTGAATAGTGATAAATTTTATTGTTAATCAATATTCTATCAAAGTTTCAAACTGATTAGGTATTGAATTAAGCTTGATAAACAACGAGCTGATACACAAACAAAAAATCAAAAAAAAAAAAATCCAAAATATCAATCAAGGTCCTTAGCTATGATGCTCTCCACTGAGTACCTGATACTTGGGATACATGTACCTGGTACTTGGGTATGTGGGTACGAGTACCAAGGGTGTGGGTACAAGTACCCATGCAACCTCATAATATATTATGATAACCAATAATGTCATACATGAACAAACATATAATATAAAATGATAACCAATAATGTCATAGATTAACAAACACATAATATATAATGATAACCAATAATGTCATAAGTCTAATAATGTCATCCATCAAATATAAAATTTCATATATACATCAAATGTATATCGAATATGTCCACTGACATAAAATCCAACCTATATGTCCGTTGATGCCTATACATGTGTGTCTATCAACTATATCTTCTCCTTCCCACAAGGGGAAGGAAACAAATCCCTAGAGGTCTTTAGTCATTGTGTGGAGGGAGATGATGGGGATGATGGGGTCTTCCTCACACGTTCGCTCATCCTCTTGTTTAGGCTCTTCTCTAACTTGAGCTGATACAAGAAAAGTAGACACGAATCAATAATTATTATACATTGAAATAAAATATATGTACACACAAAATTAATTATTTTCTTAAAGCCATCAAATAGTGGCTCTGCAAGTCCACCTCAAAGGCTTGCGAGTGATCAGGTGTAACAAGACCCTACAATAATTCAATCAATATAATCACTTATAAATAAAATTAGACATTTTGATACTAAATATTATAAACAACAACTAAAACCAAGAAAATTCTTTCATACCTCAGTCAATGGCTCTGAGCTAGCCATAGCTATAGCCACTCCATGATCAATGGACTGCTGAAGATGAGGAGGAGTCTCAGATGTCAAGAGCTGCATGTCATACAATACATGTTACATGAAACATGAAACAAATGTAGCTCTACGAAGCTCATATCATGTCTAGGCTTGGAGTCCCTAGTGAATGTCAACGGTTCTGTAGAGAACTGATGCACATGCATAATTTTTTTGTCAATCCTTCATATGATTACTTAATAAACATACATATTAATTTAAATGATTAAATCAATGCATACCTCTAGACTCATCGACGAGATGACAAATGGGGTTGGGGGATCGCTACTAGGGCCACCAACACTTTGACCCTAAATTTTGAACAATGTCGATGCATGCTAATTAATTAGTCATTCATTATACATATGAAATGTGATTAAATTAGTTTGTTATAATTTTAATTTACCTATGTGTCAATTCCAAATGTCTAATTCAGGAACTGATCAGTGACTAGCCCATCATCCACACTATCTCCAACATGACTGCCAAATGGGCATAAGGATCTGCATGATGTGCACATGTGACCATGATGCACAAAAGGCTCCTCCTCAACTAATGGACTCATGCAATGAATGAGGGTCTGCATCAAAGAATTAATAGTCCCTAGAGTGCTAGCCTCTACATGTTCCTTCACAACTAAAGGAATAGTCACATGCTCACCCTATGGCTTGACAACAGGTGCCTTAAATACATTAGGGTCATGACATGCCCCCAACCTTTCAATTGATGACCCCCTACCTCTACCCTGAGATTCTAATATATCAAAATAATTACAGATCTCCCCAAGGACAAACTCACACTACAATTTCTTTAAGAAATACATTGGGACCTCATGATTATTGTAGGGAGGGGCATCAAAAACCATCCACCATCTATCCCAAAAATCATTTCTAATACCATCATTTATGCACCAATGGATGGGGAACCATTTAGTTGTCTCTCTAATAGTATTTTGTTCACTAGGCTTTCTAAACAATGCACATATGCTACATTTTGATATTTCTTTTTTTTCTTACACCTTGATATGATAATTTGTTTGCATAATATCTTTCTTGTGCATCCCTCTTAACCCACCAAATATTCAACTGACCACTAACAGAAGCTACGTGGGTCATAATAGACTTGAGAGAGGATGTCAATTAAGCTCTCATTGGATTGGTTTGTCCATAAGCTTTCAACCTACCAATGAGTGCTTCTAATTCATTTTTGCCTCTTTCTATTTCATTTATTATGTTGTTTTGTGTGCCAGGAGGAGGTCTTCCAATTGGTGCAAAATTTCTTGTTCTTGTTGTGGAGGGTATTGATTATCATTTTGTGGAGGGTTTTCATTTGGATCTTGTTGAGGGTTTTGGTTTTGATCTTGTTGGGGATTTTCCAGTTCATTATTCACATTTCCTGATAAGAAACAAATTGCAATCTAAATAAATAAACAATTTTAAAGAAAAATTGAAAAAATCCTACAAAACAACACAAAAAAATAAAAAATAATGCAAAAAGAAGGCTAGAAAACATATGGCGTGATCACAATCTCTAACTTCAATGATGAGGAGGCATATTGAGGAGGCGGGTGGCAAAAATCTTCAAATTTCTCAATTTGCATACATGTTGTGAGGAGAAGAAGTTGCAAAATGGGGTAAAAATGAATGGGCTGTGGGTTTCCAGCCCATTTATAAAAAAATTTGGCTTTTAAAAAGTGCGCATTATAGCACGTACATGCTATAGCACGTACCCACTTTCTAAAGCTAGAAAAAAAAAGGTGTCATCTTTTTGGCACCACAACTTGGTGCACTTACCTTGAAATCCTTCTAGTCTTCCACGAAATGTCAGTTTTGGGATGATTAGCATTTTCTTTTTCCCCAAAAGCCATTTGAATAAATTTTTGTATTCCTTTTAAAGGAGTACTGATTTATGTTGGCTCTATTTTATTGAGCTCCCCAATGGTATGGTAACAATATTGATCTTTTGAAATTTAAAATACAATCCATCCCAATGAATCTAAACTTTTATATATTCTTGAAAAATCCAAAAGAAAACACTACATAAACCAAAAATCCAAAACAAAACATTCCAAACATCTATATAAATTATTTATATTGATATATTAATCTAATGATCCATTGATTTCATGTGAAGCTAGTGTCTGTCTATAATTATTGCTCATTTGGGATGGGTTTGCATACCTTGACTGGTTTTATATGAAATCAATGGTGAGGCCCTATATTGAGTATATATAAATATTTTATTGATATCTTGGTACCTTTCAACAAATACATTGATACTATTTAGAAAGGCCTTGTGATCCAATCTTCACATCTCAAGAACCATTTCCCTAGTATCTCTCAACAAAGATGGCAATAGTGTCCATACAAACCTCTAGATTATGAAGTAGTATTGTTGTGTTTTATAAAAAAGTTCCAGGCTTAGGAAAATTTGGCACAACATAGATAGTGGAAATGGGGTTTCCTAAGACTACTATCACCCCTTTCTCTTTAATTTATGTAAATCAAACTAGATTGCAAGACTTATTTATGTTGAAGAGGCCATGATTAATCAATATTATCCAAATATACCAATGCTATCCTAAAAGTCCTTGTGACCCTCAAACCCATCTCTTTTGCCTTGAACATAATTCTAGGTTTTGGAAAAATTAGACACCACTAGGATTGCCACAACTATGTGTTGTGCTCTTTCATTGCCATCCAAATAGGCTGACATTTTACATATACCACAATAATGTTGCTAGCAACCTACAAGGCTAGATTAATTTTTGATCGCAAGATCCAAGCCTTCCACACACCTTTTTCAAGGCCCCCCATTTCCCTTTAGGCCCTCTAGCCCCTTTTTAGGCCCAAATCCCCTTTTTTAAGGCCCAAGTGCCTTTTTCATGGCCTCTAGCACCTTTTCCAAGGCCCAAGCACCTTTTTTAGATACACAAGCACCTTTGTCAAGGCCCAAATTAATTTTTTCGAGGCCCAATCATCTTTTCAAGCCCTCAAATGCCTTTTTAGTCCCATTCATGCCTTATCAGGCCCTCAAGCACCTTTTTCAAGGCCCAAATCATCTTTTTTAAGGCCTAATCACCTTTATAATTCCTCATATGCCTTTTTAGGCCCATTCATGCCTTTTTAGGCCCACAAGCACTTTTTTAGACCCTCAAGCACCTTTTTCAAGGCCCAAATCGCCTTTTTCAAGGCCTAGTTGCCTTTTTAGACCCTTAAATACCTTTTTAGGCCCAAACACACCTTTTCAAGGCTGATAGCACCCTTTTGCTAGCCCAGAAATGTTTCTCTCTAACCAAACCTAGATAAAATATTCTGTTTGCAACACTCAGCAAAGGGGAAGACTGTTCATCTTGATTTTGGTTCTTACTTGCTTTTAGTGGCTATTAATACAAACAAAATTTCTCAATCAAGAGATCTTTAGTACAATCGAATCCTAATCAACCAAGTTAGGTAGTGGACCAAAATCTCCTCCAACCTCTTCCTACACTTCATGAGTTAGTGCTTCTTGCTTTTCCTAGTCAGCGTACCCCTCATCTTAGTCCAACAATTCCTCATCACAAAAGTTAGGATCATTACCTAAATATCTCTCTCATAGCTTATATTTGTTGCACAAGTTCGCATACATCTTTCATTCAAATCTTTCTTTAGACCCCTCTTTTATGTTAAATTTGTATCCTTCCAACACTAGGTTGCAATGCATTAGTGAAGGTTAGTTTTTCTATAACAAAGACACACAAGTACAAGATGCTAACAATATTTGAAGAATATCAATCATCTAGCTTCTTGACATTCTTCAGTCCAATTTCTTATTTAGTTCAAAACCTTGTTGAATGTGATAAAAAATGCATGAACTTGTTGCACATATTTTAATTTTCACACATTTATCTTAAAAATTCAAATATGGAGAGAAATCATCAAACAAATCCATATATGTCTAAAATCCTTCAAAAATCTCAAAAATCATAAAAAGAATCATATATCTCTAAAATCTATCAAAAACATCCACAAAAATCTCAAAATTCATCAAAAAATAAAAAAATAAAAAATTTCAAAATCATAAAAAAATCAAAATCATCTCAAAAACCATCAACAAAATTCATATATATCAAAGACAAAAAAGACCAATGATCCACAAATTCAACCAACATTCCCCTTCCTTCTGAACATTGTATATAAATGTATGAAACACACAAGCTTCAAAAAATTTCACTATAAAGACTTTTTAAATTTATTATTGAGCCTTGGTGCAACAAAAACTGCACAAAAATTAGCACGAAGCTTATTGTGCCCTTCCTTGTAGGGGTGGCATATTTTGAGTCTTGACTGGGGGCATTCCCCTCAGTGTTGTCCCATAAGATGAAGCCCCAGGCATAGATCCTCACCTCACCTAGATAGTATCTATTGATATCGAAGACTTACCACTGTGTATTGAGCATTCAACAACTAGGTAAATGTCTATCCACAAATTGAGTCCCTTACAGGTGATCCATAGGGATCAATTGATAATATAACCCCATGTAATACATGACTTCCTGATGAATTGTGTCCATCCTTTGCATTTCTATTACATATTCTCCATTGTTTTGTTTATACCTGATATGGCAATTGTTTGTTTGTCCACATCACACTCCTATTGCATATGTTTTGTCATCATCTTCTAGCACTCTATGTCAGCCTTAGCCTCACTAAGATGCTACTGATACTACTTCACCTTCACCTTTCTCACTACCAATCACTCCTGAATATTCATAGATATTGTATTAGTTTTTTACACCACATCCTTAAATGACTTTAATTTCATGTCTAGCAACCCCATCACATTTTGTGTGTTATCTAATCCTACTTCCATCATCCTCAATACATCCTATAGTCTCTGCACCTTTTTTCACTTAGCCTAAGCCATGACATCAATTCCTTATGCCCATGATCTTCCAACCCATAGTACAGCTTCCAACACTTTCACTCAGGTTTGTTCATCATTTAACACTACTACTAAGTGACTTGCTTCTACATGTGCCCCATCATGCACCTGTTCCATCAAACCCAAAAAAAATGACTTCTTGTTTTGCTTTCTTAGCCTAGACTCTCTCTAGTGTAAATGATTTTCAAAGTTCCTCCTCTTAACACCCTAATTGTGCCAAACCTTCAAGCTTGGGCTCTTGCTCTAGCCAACCCAAAGCTACCTACTCCTCACTTGTTAGCCTTGCATAGGCCTCCCAAGGCTAATTAGATGGCTCACCACACTAGTTATCTCACATCCACTAATGTCATCAATCTCCCTCCGCACATTTTCTCCTGGTCTCCTAGGAGATCCCCCCTCCTCTACAACTATGGATAGATTTTGGGTGATTTCTATTGCCCCAAGCCTAGTCCCCTCCACTTGAGTCATTGGATCAAAAACTAAATCTTCTTAAAGGGGAAGCTACATCACACTCCTTAACAAAATTAACAAAGATGATAGGGGAGATTCTTCCACCCTAACTGCTAAGCCACCAGGATGCTCCTGTCTGGCCTCCATCATACTCACACTAATATGATCATAGTTAAGTATATGGAGCTCAGGTTGATTAATGAGCTCTGTCAACATATGATGAGTGTTAGTAAATATATTTTTCCTTCAACAATAATGAAATTAATTGACTCTTAAATACCCATAAAGAAGAAAAAATAGAATTAACAGTTGGATGAGTTATCATTGATTGATAACTCTCCTCTGAATTGAGAAGTACAACTCCCTCGTTGAAATATTTGCAATGAATTAAACACCTAGGTATAACTTTAACCTAAAGGCACTAAGACATGCTAACACTTGCCTATAACCATACACTAAGTGTGATTATTGGATTTACAAACCAAAGCAAGAAAATGAAAAGGTAAGATCATCTATTTGACTTTGCACACTATAGAAGAAACAAGGAGAATTTAACATATTATTCTATAAAATGTGAATATGCGAACCATAAGATTACATATAACACATGTTTGGTACAAAAAGGAGGATTATATTTAGAAATGTGAAGAAGAGAACCTCATGATCACTCTTAATCAAGAAAAGTAATTATGCAGCCCACATGGCCTATGAAATAAATTAACTCCTATTTCTAAATATAAAAATACAACTACAAGACTATTTTGAGTCCTGCCTTTACAATCAAGAATATAGAAAACATAAAATCAACTCTTCTCTCTTCCCCTATTACAATCAAACTTATGAAAATATGTTCCTTCCCCTTTGGAGCCACATGACTATCCAAAAAAAGAACCATTTCTTTGGCTTTGAGTTGTATATTTATCTTCTTTTCCTGTCAGTTCTTTTTTAGTTATCTCGTAATTGATTTCTAAGGTGTCTCCTTTTATCATGAATCTTTTTTCAAGAGAATGTAGTTCAGTTTTGATCATTGAATTTTGAGTACTTATAACATTGATATCTTGAAAACTATTTTCACCTTTAACATCCCATGAGAGCCTTCACATATGTGTAATATAATCAATCTCCAATGAATTGCTAACATCCATCTCAAAATTAGATATTCCATGGCATTGGGGAGATTTTTTTTTTTATGTCAATTGACTACTAGATGTCATACTCTCCTTACTTTATTTCCACCAATATGATATTAGTTATCCATATTTGGAACTTGATACATCTTTAACATACTTTCCATGCGTTTCTTATTCTTCATTCATGCTAAATGTTTTAAATTGCCAAACAACAAGAAGATTGTCATGTGGTAGGGTCAGTTGATGGTTTTTCTTAACTCATGCTAGTGCCAATCACTATGTCTCTGCATACTAGAAATACCTTTGACAATTTTGTCAGAAGGTTGTGAGAGAACTTCTCTATTCTGCCATTGAGTACCTATTTCTTCAGGTTCATAACCTGACATGTTCTTTGTATGGCTTGAGCTTTTTTATATAGCACTTACATGTATCTTGTTGCCATTGTGATATAGGACTCTGCCAATATTGTCCATAGTAACCCAATAGCATAGTTTGAAATTATTTGGGCATTGCCTTTTGAACTAGCATTTGGTCAAACACTTGCATTGATTTGAACATGTCAATCAATGTCATAGTCTCACAGTCCATTGGCCTTGAAATTTTAGAACTATGAGCTTACCACTCCATTGGCTCTTATGGATACATGATCACCATGAGATCTTTTATTATTGAAGAAAGCTTGGGGAGACTCCTTTATTTCATGTCCATATAAAATAATAATACTCTTCAATTTAAAGCACTTAGTATTTGCCAACCACATTACACATTTGTGTGTTCCCTCAATAAAATGGAGTTTTCATCCATGTTTATATCAAAAAAACACATTATTTAGCTCTAAACTTGTGATTATGGATTTTGAAGCATTTAGAATCGACATCTTAGGCTAGTGTTTCTATACTATCAAACTATTGAACTTGAATCACTCATCCACAACGTTTAATGGGTACTCCCAAATCTAAACTCTAAATCTATATTGGAAAACCTTGAACTTTGAATCACTAAATTTGAATATGTACTTAAAGACTTGCAATTCTAAAAAAAAAATTTGAACCTTCGAAATCATATTTATACTTTGAACCTTGAACTTTTAATGGTGAGCTCCAGATGAATATAGAAACTAAACTTGAACTTATTTCATCTTTCTAGACTATTGAAATTTTGAATCCATATCCCTAAATTTGTAGGTGCTAAGCCTTCAATATCTAAACCTCTAAATTTGAACTTAGATCTAAACCTTGACTCACTAAATTTGCAAGCTTTATTCTAAACTTTGAACTTGAACTTTTGAACTTCGAATGTTCAAATTTTAGGTTCAACATATCCTCAAAATACTGCATTCTAAAAAATCATTATTAGCAATAAAAACCAACTAGAGATTCTTCTTGTGCAGAAATTTTGAAGTTTAAAAAATGGGTGCTGAAATAATTTTTATAGTTAGGTTGGGGATGTGGGTGGAAAGGGACATGAAGAATCCAACAATTTCTAGTAAAAGACTAGTGTCAATCCATTGGGAAATAGAGTCATCGAGTAGGAAACAATTAGGATCTACTTGCATAGAGAGAAAGAGCAGGGGGAACACAAAAAACACCTAAAATACCAACAAACAAAACAATCAACCAACAAGATTTACAAACACACACACACACACACACACACACACACACACATATATATAGATAGATAGATAGATAGATATATATAGATAGGTGAGAAGAACTTACCATAGGATCAAAGTTGAATAAAACTTACACAAAGTCATTGACTGGTTGTGAGAAGAAAGATCATTTTCATAATAATGAGTTGCTTTGACATGGCACAACCCAACACCACTTCCATTTGGAAAACTCTCCATCTTGGCAACTAAAATTGATCATACACAAGGAATCGTATCAATCAATCACCATGCCAAAAGAGCCACATCTTGTCATAGAATTCTAAGTTTTTCAAGGCCTTCTGCAAAGAACTTTCAAGCCTCTTCCCAATAACTCATTGAACCAAAACTTGTTCAAAAATTTCCAAAGTGGGAAATATATCATTTTCAATTTATATACTCTTAGGAGCAGCACAAGTAAGAGGTTTTTCAAAATTCAAGACACCATCAAAATAGAGGTGAGCTTCTTCAAGCATAGAGCCAATCTTGGCTAGGATAAATTCATCATCCTTTTTGCTAATAAGTCTAAAAAATCTTTATCTAAAATAGAGGAATTGGACGTGCTTATACCTAGAGTTTCCATAGGAGAAATTCCTTCTTCGTTGGCTGATAGAAAGTGGGGTAGAGATTCTTCATTGTGAGGCATATGTTTGTTGAAACCTTCAATAGTTCTTGAGGTTGTATTACTTTGGAGACTTGAAGCTCTCTCTATTGTATCCTTGTTTCAACATTCTCTACTTTGAGGGGGAATATGTAATCTTCCCCACCTGAAGATGATTCTTGTATTTGTAAAAGAGTGTTTTCTCTAATAGTGACATCCTCATAGAACCTCGTTGGTAAGTATAATGAGTTAAGCTCACTCCAAGTCAACTTACCTTCCATCCCTTCAAATTTTGTTTCTGTTTTATTCGTTGATCTATCATTTGGTTTAAGAATGCCTCCTTCACCTAGGAATGTGAGAGGTTCTCCCTTTTTGAAATTATTATTTTCATGAATGAGTGTAATTACTTATAATTTTTGAAGGTTGTCCAGTTGGGATCTAGTTTTAGGCTGTAACACCTCATAGGAGTGTACAAGTGATTTGAATTGTTTTGTCAATTCAGAGAACAATACTGAAAGAAAGAAATAATATCAAGAATTCAATTTCTTCATAATATTAAATAAAATTTTGTACAATTGTGGACAATCTCATAAGTGAGATATATGCCTGCAAATCAATCAAATTTGGACAAACCTATGGAGGAGTTTGTCTGAGCTCATAAAAGTTGGGCTATCTCATGAATGAGATGTATGCCCATGAACTCTATAGGAGTTGGGCAAACCCATGGTCAAGATGTCTACCCATGAACTCCATATATAAGATCTGATACAAATTGGCAATCTTAGCAAACGAGCTATCTCTCCATATCATTCTGATCTTGAATTCAACTTGGTCCTCTTTATAGATCTTCATGGAAGTTTAAAGGTCACTCCATTCTCATTAGAAATTGAATGGACAAATAAAAATTGAAAAGTCACTACAATTGATAAGAGACCATAATTAATTAAAATAATATGTCAGTTTAATTCTGATGAACAAGTTTTCTTGTTCCTCAACTATTTTAATTTGCAA
This sequence comes from Cupressus sempervirens, assembly GCA_028749045.1. NCBI lineage: Eukaryota > Viridiplantae > Streptophyta > Pinopsida > Cupressales > Cupressaceae > Cupressus > Cupressus sempervirens. The sequence continues at coordinate 210,634,233 of CM053792.1, forward strand.
CCATTTCTCTTGAGATGTTGGGTAATGAAATAAATAGGTTTCATAACTTCCTTTCCATCAACTTGAAGGATTCCTTTTGTTTCTTCCCCATGAATCTTTCCTTTGTCATACTGATTTTCCATACTCTCCCGATCAATGTTGATGACTAAAATTGTATTAGAAGCTTCAAAAGAAAAAAAGGTTCAACTATTGGATAAGAGTTAGTCATTGGTAATCTTTCATTTAACTTATTTTCCTTGACCTCTTCCTCTATAGGAGGTATACTTAGAAAATTCATTTGATCATCTGATTGGGAATATGTTTCTTATTATTCTCAATTTCTAAACACCAGCACCCTGTCATATCAAAAGAGTTATTTTCTTCGAGTGTCACTTTTTGAGAATCCTCATCATTATACTCGACATATAGGTGATATGTTCTAATTGTATCATGAGGACTATCTTCAATCACAAGAGGCACTAGAAAATCTTGTGCACTAAAAATTGTCATAATTTGACAAATAGAACTAGTGGATACTAATTTTCTATTTTGAGGACACGTCTTTTCAATTTATGTTTTACCTCTACATGATACTGCTATTCATAGAGACAAATTCATTTTGCAAAGTTTTATCACATTCTACTCCACTAATGATCATATCATCATCCAAAAATTACCATGAACCAAAGGTTCTCTGTTGTACAATCTTTCTCTTCCTATCTCATAACAACCATCCACTAAGGACTTAAAGTTATCACCTATAAGCTTATCTTTTTATTTCAAATCCAAACCTGAGACTTTTCTCATATCATTTTTCTAAAACTAAATGGATAACAAAAAATCATCCTCAATTCTAATAGCTTCTTGCTTAGCAATTTTGAAATCACATACCTTACTCCTTTTGAGATGAAATTTGACCTTTGGATGCAATGCTACAATAAAGATTGACAAGTTAGCTTGCTTGGGCTGCTCAATTTGTGGAATCTTTGTCAATGTTTGGTTGAATCTATCCACAAAGTTTCTTATCTCCTCATCTCCTTCTTTTTGAATCTTGAAAATTTGGCATAATAGGTAGCCTACATCAACTACTAGTTTAAATCTCACAAGGAATTTATTTTCTAGCACACTCCAACTAGTGATGCATCCATCTTCCAAATGCTAAAACAAAATAGCAACATCACCAACAAGGGATCTAACAAATAGGTGCACATACACATCTTCCTTTAAAACACCAAGAATCCCATAAGCTATGTTGAATTATTGAATGTGGTTGTTACGATCTTGATCACCTCCTCTGGCATATTCAGGAAAGTATCTTTTTGATCTGGTGAGCATGATTGTGAAATGAGGCAAACCAAAAGGACCAAAATGCAGCTATCATGATTGATTCATAGTTAAGGCCATGTTTATACTAGAATTCTTTTACCAAATAGATTAAATTCACCCACCTCCATCCTCGAGGAGGTACCTTCTGATATCCAAGGAAAGGAAAGCACCAAAACTTAGCTTTCTTTCCCCAGCAGAGTCACCAAAAATCTTTTAGTAAAATTTTTTTTCCTTTAGCAATAAGAAAATAAATTGACTTTTAAATGCCTAGAAAGAAGAACAAATAGAACTAATAGTTGGATGAGTTATCATTGATTGATTACTCTCCTTTGAATTGAGAGGTACAACTCCCTCGTTGAAAGATTTGCAATGAATTAAACACCTAGATATACCTTTAACTTGAAGGCACTAAGGCATGCTAACACTCACCTATAACCATGTATTGAGTGTGATTATAAGATTTATAAACCAAAGCAAGAGAATGAATAGATAACCATAAGATCATCTATTTGACCCTCCAAACTATAGAAGAAACAAGGACAATTAAACATATTATTAGTAAAGTGAGAATATGTGAACCATAATATTACATATAACACATGTTTGGTACAAAAAGAAGGATTATATTTATAAATGTGAAGAAGAGAAACTCAAGATCACTCTTAATCAAGAAAAATAATTATGCAGCCCACATGGCTTATGATATAAATTCATTCCTATTTCCAAATATAACAAAACAATTGCAAGACTATTCTATGTCTTGCCTTTACAATCAAGAATTTAGAAAACATAAAATCAACTCTTCTCTATTCCCCTATTACAATCAAACTTATGAAAATATGTTCCTTCTCCCTTTGCAGCCACATGACTGTATAGAAAAAGAAGAACCCTTTCTTTGGCTTTGAGTTGCATATTTATCTTCTTCTCTCATCTGTTCTTTTTTAGTTATCCCATAACTAATTTCTAAGGTATCTCCTTTTATCATGAATCTTTCCTTGGGAGAATGTGGTTCAATTTTAATCACTAAATTCTGAGTACTTTTAACATTGATATCTCAAAAACTATTTTTAATTTTAACATCCCATGAGAGTCTTTACATATGTGTAATATAATTAATCTCCAACAAATTGTTAACATCCATCTCAAAAATAGGATTTGGGGAGACATTTTTTATGTCGAGTGAATGCTAGATGTCATACTCTCCTTACTTTACTGCCACCAATATGATATCAGTTACCCATATTTGGAACTTGATACATCTTTACTAGACTTTCCACGAGCTCCTTATTCTTCATTCATGCCAAATATTTTAAATTGGAAAACATCTAGAAGATTGTCATGTAGTTGGGTTATCCAATGGTTTTTTCTTAACTCATGCCTGTGCTGATCATTATGTCTCTACATATTGGAAATACCTTTAATAATTATGTCAAAAGGTTGTGAGATAACTCCTCTATTCTATCATCGAGTACCTATTGCTTGAGGTTCATAATCTGACATGTTTTTTACATGGCTCAGGCTTTTTCATATAGCACTTACATGTATCGAGTTGCCATTAAGAAATAGGACTCTATTAATACTGTCCATAGTAAGCTGATATCATAGGATGAAATCATTTGCACTTTGCCTTTTGAACTAGAATTTGGTTGAACACTTGCATTGATTCATGTGAATCAATGTCATAGTTTCATAGTCCATTGGCCTTGTAATTTCAGAACTATGAGCTTACCACTTTGTTGGTTCCTATGGATACATGGTCACTATGAGAGCTTGTCTTATTGAATAAATCCTGAGGAGACTCCTTTAGGTTGTTTCCATATAAAATAATAATCCTCTTCAATTCAAAGCTCTTAGTATTTTCCAACCACAATACAAATTTGCATGCTCCCTCAATAAAATAGAGTTGTTATCCATGTTTATATCAAACAAGCACATTATTTAGCTCTAAACTTGTGATTCTAGATTTTGAAGCATTTAGAATTGACATCTTAGGCTAGTGCTTCTGTACTGTCAAACTATTGAACATGAATCACTCGTCCACAACCTTCAATGTGCACTCCCAAATCTAAACTCTAAATCTATATTGGCAAACCTTGAAGTTTGAATCACTGAATTTGAATCTATAATTACAAACTTACAATTCTAAACCATGTATTTGAACCTTCAAAATCAGCTTTATACTTTGAACCTTGAACTTTTAATGGTGGGCTCTGGATGAACCTAGACACTGAACTTGAACTTATTTCATCTTTCTGGACTATTGAAATTCTGAATCCACATCCTTGAATTTGTAGGTGCTAAGCCTTCAAAATTTGAACCTCTAAATCTAAACTTAGATCTAAACCTTGACTCACTAAATTTGCAACCTTGATTTTGAACTTTAAATTTGAACTTCTAGACTTTGAAGGTTCAAAGTTTAGGTTCAACATATCCTCAAAACACTGTCTTCTACAAAATCATTATTAGTAATAAAATTTTGAAAAATGGGTGTTGAAAGAATACTTACAATGGGCATGCTTAACCCTTCACCCATGCCTCACCCATCCTCCATAAGTCATATCCTATAGTGCCTCTCATGTTTGTAGTCTATATGTTGTTATATTTTGATTTGAGAGATACTTGATAGTCTTGTTATGTTTCTGTTAAGACGACCTAAGGGTTGAATGTTATAATTTTATTTCAGTATCATGGATGTTATATTGCTATGTTTTTTAGTTTATCATATTTTCATGTTGATGCCATTTTGAGATGACAGTAGGTTTATGATGATATCTGGTAAGTTAGAATTTTGGTTATATGTGGATTTATGCTATGGTGATTTACTTCATTCTTGTTTCATTATGATTTATGTGAATGTGAGTAATATAAATAGATTATTTCAGCATAATAGAGTAAATAGTTCAATTGGGTATTTAATGCATTTATTGCTTCAGCTATGATATTATAAGCATTTTCACTTGATCATGCATTTTAGTGTGCAGGATTTATATCCCTAGCAGTGGCACTTAGAGATAGTGATTCAACTATTCATATCTTAATTAAACTATTCATATCTTACCAATGTCATCCTATATGGTTGAAATATCCTTATTTAATTAAACCTTCCACTGATTTGAGTAAATCCAAAATCATTTGCATTATGTGACTAGACTAGTGTGCATGTCTATGCATTTAGTAGTTTGTATTGTCTGAAAGTTGTTAAGGGAATTTCTATGATTTTGGGTTTTTAGGCTTTAAATTTTATTGAATTTAATTTCTAGTAGCTTTGCCATAGATGAATTCCTATTACTAGGAATAGTCCTTTTTCATTTGGGTCAATTTCGGGTTTAACTAGGTTGGCTAGTTATTTTCCCTAATCGATTATTCACTCAAAAAGTGAATAAGTATTGAAAGATGAGTTTAATTCCTCACTTTTCTCTTTTGCAATTTAGAAATTGGAGAGCTTTTTCTAAAATCATTTTTTGAAGGATTGGTTTTCTATTTGTTGTGAGAGCTATGGGCATGGGATCTTTGTGAGGATAGACTTATTGGATCCAACTCAGAGAGACCTTGCTTCGTCATCATTTTTGGTTGTATCTACGGGTTATTTATTTTACCTAGTTATTTTCTATTTTAGCCCTTTTGGCTATCAAGTAGGGTTTCCCTATTTTCTTGTTTCAACTTAGATTTTGTATCTTTTTTGGTATCTATTTGTCTGGAGGCTGAGAACTATTGTTCCTCTCTATTTCTATTTGCTAGTTTTCCCTGGTTGGTCGGGTATGAATATTTTCCCTATTTTTGGGATGGGGCTTTCGAATTTTGAGCCATTATGCTAGCTATTTTTGCATACAGTGTCTAAACCCAAATTTTATTAGATTCTATGGTTTTTGTGCCCAAGGACCAAATGGGTTTTATTTTTTATGTTTTCAAGTTTTGGGGTTTTTACCTTGATTTGCATTCCACCCAATTTTCTTGAGTTTTCTTGGCATGTTTTGGATTATGGACTTGGATCATTTGTAGGATGTCAGTCATATCATTGTTGCACTTTTTTATGTTGCATTGGAGTGCATTTCACATCTATCCTCCTGAGCTATTATTCAGTTGAGTGTTATTTTTTCTTATGTTCTCATACATCCCTTGTGTTTTGATCTTCATGATGGTGGTGTGTCACACATGAGAAAGTGTGCATGCATTTGTCAGGTGACTTGTGAGGCTTGATCTCCCATTTTTTATTATAGTGGATCTGTGTTCATTTGGGGTTGGGTTGGGAATATGCATGCCTATGGGAACTCATCATGTGATGAGTATGTGTATGTAAGGTAAGGTCAGTGGAGGGGCTTCTAACACAATCGTGGTGTCATAACTTAGGTTAGTGTTGAGGAGTTCTAGTAAGTGATAACTTAATTAATTGATAGAAAATTAAATAAGACAAGAAATTATGGTTAGTCTCTCTAGGGTGTACTGAGGGGAGTGATTTTCCTTGTGCTATAGCTTGAGTGATTTCAAGTTACTAACTCTCCACCAGAGTTCCTACATAGTTACCCATAGAGTGTCTGACTAGGATCTATTGTACTTGCTTTATTGCATGGACTTGGTTTATGTCATCATTACTGTTTGGTGTGAGTGATAGCCATGGATGTTTGCTTTGGTGTGTTTGTGGTTGGATCATTATCTCCATCAACATGGCAGGAGTGGACCTACGAGTTCCATGTGGTTGGGAGGCATAGCTACCTTCACCACTGTTGGGGACCGGTATACAGAGATGGTTCTTTATTCTAGTATGACTGTTGTTTTTTGTTACACTTGGTACTTTAGGTTTTGGAGTATGTTATCTTGTGTTTTATTCTTTTATTGGAATACTTATATATCATGTTAGATGATGTTAGTTTTACTGACACATTCCTGTATTTTGATATTTAGCATATGTTAGATGATGAGTTTGAGTTGCAGGATTATCTTATGCTTTCCTTCTAGCATGTTATATTTCTATATTCTTATGTTGTATGAATTTTTTAGTAGTAACATCCTCATAAGATAGCTGTGATGATCTAGTTTGGATAGTTTGGGATGTTATGTGTGGGGGATTGCTAGGACTTTCAAGGTCTTATGATTCTATTATGGTTGGGAGAAACCACATACTTAGTTTGGTTGTTTAGTTCATTGCAATGTTGTTTTAGTACACTATGATGTTACCTTTTGTACTTCCTATTATTGCTTTGCTAGATGGTTAGATGTAGTTCAGTCTAGTAGTTATTGTATTCGAGTGTCCATGCCTCAACTATGGATCTAGTACTCCCAATGTGGAGGTTTTAACTTCTTATTTTATCCCCTTGTTTTCCTTGGTACATTTCTTGCTTTTCCTGGGTGACCATGCATCAACATTGGGCAATTCTTTAAAGTGTCACATGCCCAAAGAAGCAGACTTGTGTGATACTAGAAAGTATCACATGCCCATAGAAAATTTGTTGTGTGACACTATGTTGTATCACTTTCCCTTTAGAGAAAGGTTGTACAATACTTGGGAAGTACTGTACACCTTCTTGAGAAGTGTCGCCCAAACCTTGAAAATGTCACACTCCTTCATTAGAAAGGTTGTACAATACTAGAAAGCATCACATAGTGTTGATTTAAAGTATCACCTGGGTTTTGGAAAAACATGTTTGGGTAGACAATAGGCACTTTTCAATTTGACCAAAAGTTTTTTTGAATTGTTTTGGATACCCTTTATGTTGTTATCAAATACCTTGGAATTACATTTCAAATTTAGTATGTTCTCAATTTCAAAATCATTTGTGTCCTTCCATGGTTAGTTATTTTGGTCAGTAGTGGCATTTGGAGATCTTTTGGTGTTTGGATGTTTTTTCACTCTTTCATTGTGATCTTTGTGATCCTCGTATATTGTATGTAATGTGCATCCATACTTTAATAAAATAAATTATCTTGTCTTATATTTATTCTTGTTCCAAGGATCTCCAAGTAGGGCATTACATACCCACCATCTCATATTCTTGTTGTGACTGGTCTTGTGAATCAACCATGACAATAATCTTATACTAGCTCCTCTTTTCACAAATTTTCTTGAGCTAGAATAATACTTTGAATTGTTGTAACATTTTTTCACTAATCATACTCTCCTATTTATGGAGGTCCTTACTGAATGTTACTATGTTATCTCACATCCTATCTTTCGGCTCATTACCCCTACACACCCAAACATCACATATGTAGGTATAGTAACCACTAAGTCTAAACATTACTAAGTCACTCTACAAGGAACAAAAATTGACCATAGAAACAACTTGAACATTGCATTTTGGGCAAGATGAGACATAACATTTATTTCCCAAATCTACATCAGTCAACTCACCCACTCGTACATGATCTTTATAACAAAAGATAGAATATGAACCACACAATGAATTTAATCTATATAGACAAAACAAAATTCACACTATTACAAGCTAATTCCTATCACAAGGATATGAGAATATTGGTTTTTCCACTATCATGTGTTTCTAGCAACTCAATGATGTAAAAGACTTGAGGAGTTGGATGAAACTATGACATTTCATTTATTTTCTACTTATGGTGTTTGATCCAATGATCCTTCATTTTTATGTAACACTGGTGTCCATTTCTAAGTTCCTCAACCTAGTTGGAAGGCCATATGTATGTTGGCCATTTTTACATGAAATCAACAGTGAGCTCTCTTATTTGAAATTTGCCAATTTGTGTGTGTGCCATGTTTATCTCAATGTTTTATTGTGGCAACTTTGTGTTTGATGGTTACAGTGTGTCAAATTTTTTAATACAATGTTTGAAATGATAAAATATTTATATTGTCATGGTTGAATAAATGGTGGTTGTACTATATCCTTTGTTAGTCACTCGGTCATGATTTTTAATATGCATCTCTTTACAAAAATGTGATAGTTAGTTGCATTCATGTAGCTTGCATTTTATTTTGGGTCACTAAAAATCATCCAAAGGTTGGCACAAATGGGGATATTACTCAAAATCATCCAATGGTTGGAACTAAAAATCAAAAGAGACAAACACAAAAAATAAATAAAAACATAAGAAAATAAAACCATCACAACATATTTCTTTGATCAAGTATCATGGACTTTCTTAACAACATTTAAGGTGCACTTCATTAACTCATTATATCTCACTATTCATTATTTAGATTGCATATAGCTATTTCATGAACCATTTTTAGTGGCCTTTGAACCTCAAAATTTTGGATTGCACTTTAATCTCATGAAAATCATTTTCATTCTTCATGTACATTACCATTCATTTTCGTCACCTCATGTTATCATTTATTTAATCCATTTTAAACTTCATTATCATATTTCATTGCACATTATTAGATTTTGTTGCATCTTCATATTTTATCAAATTTTGATCTCATTTTCATCACATCCATAAACATATTTACATTATTTAAGAATATCCCTCATAGCATTATAATAACCATCTATTACATTTTCCATATTATTTTCATCGAAATAAAGAAATCCATTGAAATGCATTTGCATCTACCAAATACATTCATTACATACATAATAAAATCTATAACATGTGTATACATACATCACATTTATTTTTTATATTTACATGTCAACAATTTTTTTTACATCCACAACGTATAACATTAGGAATTTCTAATGTACACATCCCAATCAAACATAGAACAAGAATACACTGCATCATCAAAAACATATAGCAATATTCATCACATCACACATAATCAAAAATCCAACATCTACATATAGATACAAAACATAAATCATATATCTCAAATAAAACATCTAAAATCCATGGTATAGTGACATCAATGAGAATAAACTCAATAAAAAATGCTCACAATAGTCATCAACTAGTCCACAAAGCATATAAATGATACATATGTCATCAAAATAGATACAAAATCAAGATCCATATAAAAAATAATAGTGTTTTCCAAAGAAATATCATCTTTGGATCTCATCACCAGGGGCACCCAACTCATCTATATGTGTTTGATTTGGACATGCTTGAGGACTAGGGGCACCCATCCCATCTCCCTATGTCCCCTCTATAGGACCCTTCTCACTCGAGATATTCAAGCCATCACCTGTAATTTGCATAATCAATATAGTTGGTGCTTCTTGACTAGTGGTAGCTCCATCTATCCTAGGAAGTGGATGTGGAGGCCTTGGTTCCATGGAAGCAATAAATCTCTACATTATACTATCCAACTAAGAAACCTAGATTTCAATATGTGAAATTTGTATCTTTACGACACTCATCCACACTCTAAGCTCTAACAACTCACTCGATATAGTAGGCTTTTGAAATAGGGGTTTTTTGTACATGTGACTATCCATTTGTATGTACCTATGGTGGTATCTATGGCTTTAATAGGACATGTACATGTCCAAGTGGATCCTGTATGCACTGTCTCTATCTCCTCACAAACTAACTACCCTCACTATGCCTCCTTTGATGTTTCCCCACTATCACTCCATCAAAATCATCTATAATCATGTTAGGCCCTATACCATAGTTGGGACCTCTCCCACCACTACCAATTCCTACTGCATTACTCATGATAGCCCCTTTCTTATCTCCAATAACTACACCTCAAAATTTACAAAGCACCCTAAACATAGCCATTGGTATCCCACCCTCTCTACTAATAGGACATAGAGGTATAGCCATCCTTGGTAGTATCATAGCTACCGAAGCATGAAAAAGAAATGGAGGTCTACCCATTTACCTATCTCTACTTCTACCTCTACCTATACCATGACTTCCACCTTGATCATCATCATCCTCCCCACCACTTAACTTCTCAAAATTAGATGGGATAGGCTCTTCTAGATTAGTATACCTTAGAAATGGATGATCTTTGAACTATTGTGTGTACTCACCATCCATAATATCATCCCTAAGTGACCATCTCCATGGTGCTTGTATCATCTCTATATAATTCTCCTACCACACCTCATAATCAAATGTGGGTCCCCATAGTGGCCTCTCTACATGTACACAGGCATAATATGCTAGCCCCTATAGCATCACTTGTCAGTGATCAAACTATCTGAGTGCTCTCAAGAAAAAAATCTCTTGATCACTCAAGAAAAAAAATCTCTCGATCACTCAAGAAACTCAACCCAATAAACAATGAGGAATAAATTAATAGACCATCTCATCATCATCATCCACCCAAGGATTTGTATGTGTATATGGCCTTGACACAACCTCATCCATTTCATCTATCATGCATCTCTAATACTTTGTCTTATCCAAATGAAGCTGGAAAATGACACCTCAATACAAAAAGATGTATGGAATGTCCTATGGTCTCTGTTGTACGCAAATCAACCAAGTGATCAAAAGATGCTCCAATATCCATATCTCCAACACAATAACATTGATCGATAATGTTGCACAAGAATACAATGTTAGCAATTTGTTTAGTGCTCCCCTCTGGATTTGTGATAAGCACTTAACTACCTCCTATGTACTATAATTTGAGTGGTTGTATTGAGCATTGAAAAATTGATCTTTTGGTGCAATAGAAACCGCACTCTAACAAGTGGTTAGAGCTTGGTCACAATTTTGAATCCTTAGGCACTTAGGTAGCACTAAGGGGGACATTTCTAGAAAGTTGTTCAGCACTCCCCTTACCATTTTTGAGAAGAATTTAACCACCTCCCATGTACTATAAGTTGAGTGGTTTTATTGGGCATTGATAGATAATTCTTTAGGTACAATCGCAACCCTACTCTAGAATACAACTCCCCCATGAAAATTGTCATGGTTGGTCAATCATGTCCTATATAATACACCCCCATCCAATGGAACATCCATGTCCTCATTGATCTAGAAGGAGGAATCCTCCTATCAAACCTACTAATACCCTTGGAAGAGGATCTTAATGCAACATTTGAAACCAAAGAATTCTGTCATCATTAATATCATCATCCCCAAATAGCTCTTTCTACATTGTGTCATCCTACACCTAATTATAATATACCAGATCCCCTACTATTAGAATCCTCAATATCCTATACACATCCTCTAGCATGATAGTCATTTCACTTAAAGGTATATGAAAGGTATTATGGTCTGAGTTCCACCTCTTAGTCATAGCTATTGACAAACCTCAATTCACTCAAAACTAAGGCATCTCTAATAAGTACCCAAATCCAAATCCATATATCACCTATTGATCTTGGTCTAGAAATTGATCGATCATCTCAAAGGCTAAGAATATAACCCATGAACCACAATTTTACACCCTCGTACCTATTTGCACAACACAAACACACAAATTAGTTAATCATCAACATGTATTTATCCTACATTAATCAAATCAACAACATCTAGCTACTTTGCTACTCATTTGACCATGAACTAATTATTTATCCAATTCTATATCTTGAGATAGATGATGGTTTTCTAAACTCTATATCTTGTGATGGGAACATGTTATCTTTTTGACCCATCTAATTGACCAAAAATTTCACTTTATGATTAAACTCCTATATTTTTCATGTTTTGTGCAAACACTTTACCAATTGAGCATCAACACAGACATTCACACTTGGACATCACTGTCCTATATTGCTAAATTAAATCACCAATCATCATTTAGAACACAAAATCACTTATCTAGATCGTTTTCTATGTGACAAATTATTTATCTTCCAAACAACCTTTTGCCAATCATATTCAAAACCAAATGTGCTATTTAAAAACTCAAAAGAGTTATTATAGCTAATAGATGCGTCATATAATCTAGATACAATATTATATTAAGTATAAGTGATATTTATAATATCAAATGTGTTATTCATCACATGTGCACTATTATATTAAACATATGTGCTATTTAGATTACAGGTTGCATAATTCAATACAAATGTGCTACTATGTTTAATCTAAGTGCAATTCCAAGTAGATGCATTTCTATACTATTCAGATGTGCTTAAACACCAAAATTCTACATTTTATTATTGATTATTAGTTAATTCATTTATTATAAAGTGTCTATGTTGTAGGACTAATCATATATGTTTCAACAATTTGCAAATATCCTATTAAATTTATACATGCTACAAAAATATTCAAAAGTGCTAAAATCTAAATTAGGGCATTATCATATACACTAATTTTCACCATGGATGCACTATCAAACATATCATATGTGCTAAAAGATCTTCAATGAGCTAAAATAAAAAATAAAAGCACTAAAACATTGAAAATAAGAATTTAAACATTCAATTCACACTAAAATATGAAAATATCTCTACAATTAGGAAAATTCAAAATCAAGGAGGTTTTCAATTATGTGCTTGGGCACCATTTTCAGCTAGATGTTGCTATCTATGACCCCTCTCAAATCTATGCTCCCTAGACTAGAGCTCCTAGTGAGGAAAAATGAATAGGTTAAAAGGTCTTTTTGACCTCTTTAAACCTAGTTTGGGGCATTTTTAACCTATTTTTAAACCATTTTTATTTTTATTTTCCTAACACCCTTTTTATCACCATAGGTATTTATTCATAGCATTTCTGATCATACATAATATTCCCTACTATTCACCTACCCCATTTCCAGTACTTCATAAAATTTTGTCAAAAATAAAATAGGACTGCCCATATCTTTAAAATCAATAATTCCAATTTCATTTAAGACAAGGCACTATATTTGTATCCAAATAAATAGTAGCAACATCCAATAATTTTTTTTCAAATATCTAAACATCATATCAACATCCAAGCACAATCAATCAAACAAGGGCACCTAAGAATGTTTTTTTTAAACAAAGACTCTAAATGCAAAGTTTTGAACATGGCCATGTCAACATCAGAACTCGATCATCACATCAACATCAAGTAAGTAAATCATCAATGATAAGGGTACCTAGTCACCATATCAGTATCTGAACCTTAAGACATCAAAAATCAAGTATTTGATCATCAAAATTGGTTTGAAAATAAGAAAAAATTAGGACATTCTTTGAACTTATATGCTTTGCATGTTATCTCAAATAGGAGCATTTGTAGACATCCTAAAATCGGCAAGACTTCAACAACATGATTTAAATAAAATCAATAAGGATTAAGGACAATATCAAAGAAAATGAGAAAACCAAAAGACATTTGGATTAATCACAATATCAAATAATTTATGTAATTAATTTCCTAACTTCCTAATCATATTAAAATGAAAATTCTAAAATTAATTCAAAAGGGAAAATAAATTCAAATGAAAAAGAAAAGGTCAAAAATTAAAAATAAATACAAATTTAAATAAATCAAATAAAGTCATTATCCTCTCAAAAGTGAAAATCCATCCTTTTGGATTTTAAAAAAAAATGAAAAACTCTATTTATCCTCAAAATTCAAGTCTATTGGACTTTTCCTCTTGGGATTTTATGAGATATTTCTAATTTCACCTTTATCCTTAGTAAAAAAGTAAATCCCAAATCTTTATCCCAATCCCTTCTAAGATCGTATAAATAGGAGACAAAGTCAATAGAAAAAGGACCCAATTTTTATGTATCATTACTATAGGCATACTAGAGCTAAGAGATATCAAGACATTTATGTTGGAAATACAATGGGAAAATTAAACTCTAAGAGGGGAGAGGGAGGGGAGGGGTTGAATCAACACTTAAAACTTCAACCTTAAAATCAATCACCACACATCCATCTCACTATCTATACATGTAAACTAAAATGACCATATTAAGCATATGCATCCATAGTATGAAAGTAAATAAACATTCAACACATGTATGACACAAGATATTTGGTTACCCAAAAACCCTCCAAGGAGAAGGTAAAACTGGGGTGGGGATGACACCCACAAATCTCCATTACTACAGTAATAAAGTGTATCCAATGAAGGTTATAATGTTTGATCATGAAATGTGATCTACCTTGTAAAACGTCTACCATGTTAAAAGCTTACAAGATTGTTAGATCTTAAACTGTTAAAGGATTTCAACACCCTATTAGAAGTGTGCATGGTAAAAGGACTTTAACTTACAATGAAGTAAGCACCCTATTAAAGGATTTACAATAGTCTGTTAAGACTACTTTGTTAAGAGATTTAACTTATTCACCTATTAGATTGTCTCTGAAATGATCCTATAGTTAGCACTCTTTTGCTAGATAATAGATCACCTCTTTCTTGATGTGTACTTGATCCTTACTAATCTAATGTATCCCTATTATCTTCTAATTCCTTTCCTCTGTTCTCCTATAACTAATTCTGCAATATATCTCAATTCACAACTCCTTAGTCACCATGAATGCTTTTTTTGCACATGCAAACTTCTCTCTTTTCTCCTTTTCATAAAAAGTTTAGGGTTTTTCCTCCTTAAGAAGACCTAGGTGACTTAGGTTTAGGTATGAATCAATGATTGTGATTCACCCATATTGTTGCTTAATCCTTCCCTTTTTCTGATTGGCTGCATGTACTACATAGGGATTCATAATAAAGATTTGTCCTTATCATCTAAGATCGCAAAACAATCCTTAAGTTGGCTCCAAAATGGTTTACATAGTAGTGTGTGCCTTTATAAACAACAATGTCAAAACTTGATTGCATGGCACTTGAAGTCCTTGATTCTCTGCATCAACTGCAACTTCAATTATTTAACTCAGCTTCTAAATCACTTGGCATCCATTGATCACTTGACATTTGAATGACTCAGCAATTACTATCTACTTAGCACTTGAGTGACTTGTCACTTACTAGTTACCTCTCACTTGGCATATACTATCTGATAATGTATGCTCATAATGTATTACCTGTTTGGCATGAACTAAGTAAATGACTTAAGTATAATGTCAGTCATATGTCAAAACTAATCTGAGATTAACAATCTCCCCGTTTGACATGAGTGAATGAATAACCTTAGCCTTTCAAGCATAACTTAGAGAATATATCCATTTATATAGAAAATTTTAAAACTTCAAAATAAAGCAAAACTTATGGCTCATCAGTCATACCTCAAAATTCAATAACTCCCCCTGAGTTGATTGTTCCATTCTGAACTAAAAATTGAGTACTCCTTCTAAGTAGATTATGCATATGCTGACTTGCTGACTCTATCTTTGTTTGATCTCATCTCTCCTTATCATGCATTCTCCCCCTTTGTCTCCCCCTTTCGACACTTGTGTCATGGGATATACACTTATATTGTGTTTTTCCAAGAATGGTTTATGGACCTCAAGTATTATTTTTAGAGCAGCATCCTAGTTATCACAAGCTACCTCCAATGATTTGATTTGGATGGCTAACTCGACAGCAAGATGAACTAAACCTTCAAGTATAGAAAGATGGGGATCTTTCTACATTAATATCTCTACAAGTACTAGCTCTTTGTGAAGTATTTCCATGTGTGGGGTCAACATGGATTGGATGTTGATCAGTGTAGCTTGAATATTTGCATCTTCAACATGCAAAGCTGCCAACTAACCTTGGGAATTCATCAAATTCCTGAAGTTCTTTTTACTCTGAGCTGGAGAATTTGGTAGAGTAGTACCTATTACCTTCATATCTCATTCAAGATTGTCAATATGGCATTGCACTTCTTGTGTGAATAGAGTTGTATCACACAACTTGGTGTAAAGTGAGAAAATATTCTCTAAGACTTTCTTTACACTATCAATCTTGGTTGCTAACTCAACCTGAATAAGTGTAATAGCACTTGATATCTTTTCATTTACTTTTCCTTGAGATTTTCTCTTAGACCATTCAAGTAATTTTATGTTGGAATCTAGTTCTACATCATTGATCTATTCTATAATGTTTACCAACTGCTCCATTATAGGCTTTTCTTCTCTAGGTGTTGGCAGGCTAAATGCATCAAGAAATATATCCTTGATGTCTTGCAATGCTTCATTCTATCTATGATCCCTTCTAAGTAATTCTTGATGCTTTTTCTTTGCAAGTGCATCCTATAGTATGCTCATTTGTTCAATAGTGATTGTTGCAAGGTTAAACTTTGGTAAATAATCACTTCATCCAATTTGAAATCACTAAATGATGTAACCTCATCTACCCTTTATGTACTAGGACTAGGATATGATGACTGTAGTAGTGTAGCTTCTACACTTGGCCTATGAAGTGCTTGACTTGGAGGAGTAGCAGTTCCTAGAAAAGTAACCAATGTTGGTATTGCTAATTGTTCCTCAAGCTTTGTGGTCAAGTTTGACTCTTCAGTCCTCTCCTCTTCTTTCCTTTTAATTTCAATTGCACCTTGAATTTGTGTTCCCATCTATTCATCTATAGCCACTTCTGGTACTAACACAATATGTACCAATTTGTTGATGTTGGTCATGGATGGCTCTTTTCTCTTATATACTACAATCTGTAATGTAGGTTGTATCATAGTAAATTGAGGGTTGTTTGATATGTCTTATGTTTCCACCTCTATAGATGTCTTCTCTACCTTTTTAACTTCATCTACTCTCACCAATATAGGATGACTACATAGTTGTTCCTTGGTGGTGGTGTCTAGCAATATTTTCTACATGTCCTCCTTTGTTAGGGGATTGATGTTTTGAGGCACATTATCAAAAACATCCTTGATTTGTATAATTTTAGTGTCTACTTGTGGCACATATTAAGGACTAGCACTCAACATCTGTATATCTAGTATACTCTATTCTATTTTTTGCTCATCTCTAATTGTTTCCTATGTATCTACATTTGTCTAAGTGCCTTCCACATGTGCAACTTTCTCAGTATCAACTATAGTAACCTTAGTTACCTTTTGTTCACCTTTTTCATCACTTACCTCAATAGATTTCTGCTCAATTGCCTTGGGTGTTGTCAACCCATTAGTTACCTTTAATGCTTGGGTACTCTGCTGAACAATGTCTTCAATTTTATTTTGTAAAATATTAAAAGCTTGGTACTTTGGAGCAGATTTTCTTTCATACTCCTTAGTGGCCATTGTCATTTCAAATTTATCTAAATTTGGCATCACTCTTGCAAGTGTAGTTTCTCTTAAATTTCTCTTTGTTGTGAGATTATATTTCCATCTTTTCTCAACTCTATCACATAAGGTCTTTGGTAGAGAGTTGGAAATATTAATTGGAGTCATCTTAAATGTTTCCATCATGGCATATATTGACTCTTCTACCTTATCCATATCTAACTTTCCAATATTATCATATTCAATATGTGAAAATCCACTCAAATCTACATTATTCTTTATATTTTCACATAGATTATCCGAATCAGAAGGACTATGACTTACCACTTTGAATTGGCTATTATCATCATATTCTATCCTCTCCTCATTAGATTCAACTGGAGCAATGTACTTTCTCCTTTGTCTCTTGTCAGGCTCATCAACTTGTATAGTTTTCCTAGCTTTTATTTCTTTTAGCTTTGCCACTTCTTGAGCTTTCTTAGTAGTAGCTCTTGTGCTGGTTCTAGTAGCTATAATTGTAGGCTTAGTTTTTACAACCTTCTTTGGTTTTTTGACTATTGGAGCTTTATCTTTCCTCTTCTTCTTTTATGTGGCTATAGGTACTTCACTGGCTTCTTCTCCCTTAGTACCTTCTTCAAGCTTGATTTAATCTTCACCTTGATCTTCTCCTTGACCTTGGGTTAGGGCTAGTAGTGCTTGATCAGGAACTTCTTCTTCTTCATCATGTTCATTGTCTTCCTCTTCTTCATCTTCCTTTTCTCCTTCACCAAATTTTTCTTAAATCTTCTTAACCATTTTTTTCTTGTTTCTTAATACTATTATTGTCTTCAAGTCCATACTAATCTTTGATTTTGCAACATCATAATTACCAAAGGTAGTAGCCTTATTATCTACTTCTTCTGTAAGCAAAGTTGTAATTGTTGCAAATGCCTTATCCACATTAATCTCATATCCTAGAGTTCTTAACCATCTTACCCTTGGAACTACAGCTTGTATATATGTAAATCAATACCAACTAGAAAGAAAACATCATTAAAATGTTTCTCAACTAGTGACACTGGAATCCTATGTCTTTGCTTCATAGACTTCTTAAAGTGCTCAAAGTAACTAGTCATAATGGACTCAAAATTATCTCCAATTTTCTCAATGAATCCACCTATTTGTACTGCAATAGATCTTTTTTTCTTCCAATCTATTTTTCCAAAGGAAGAAAATGTGTTTTGCACATAGAAAAATATACATACAAGTATTGATCCAAACTTGCATTGTGCACTATTGGTTTTCCTTATGGCTCCCAAGTTTTCTAATAATTGTTGCAATTGTATCTCTGCAAGGTCATAAATATGATCCTTCTTTACTATCCTTTATCCTACATCAATAGAAATACAAGGTACAATGTTCAACCTACTTGATTGAAAGAATGTGTGTGAGATAATCATTACTGCACAAGCAATTAGGGGATCTATTCCAGTATCAATTGTCATTCCTCTCTTCTTCCACACTACCCCTGTATTTTTCTCAATCATCGCTTTTTCTTCACTTCTCATAGTTTTGGGTCTATCTAGGGTTGGATACCCTATTACTCTCTGCACAATCTTCTTAGTAATTTTGATTGGTCTATTTTCTAACCACATAGAATTGTCATAAATTCTACTCAAAAAAATCTTTGTCCACTTTGTCTTAAAAATGTTTGGAAAATCTAGGGCATGGGTTAACCCTTTTCTTTCTATAATGTTATATTCCTCCTTTTGTACGCCATTCTCACACAATTTTTCATATAGGTCTTTGATTTCCATATCACCAATGCTACCCATCTTGCATGTGTAACAACATCTCACATCTTGAATCATTAAGACTTGTGGTGGTATCATGGATAACACACTAGATGGGTCTTGTTTATAAGAAATGTCAAGAATTGCCTTGAAATTTGGTTATTTAATTTCATTGATGATTAATTGAACATTTAAAACTCCCTTTCCCTCTTTGACCTTAGTAGCAGGAGAACTAGACACCATATTTAATACCTAGGGTTTGCACAAATTCAAATAGTGTAGCTCAACACATGATAAATATCTCCTCAAATATGATGAATGGTGTCAAAAAATGTTTAAATTCATTGTATAAATGCTTGGAATGATCTCTTCAATTCACCTTTAGCTCGTCATTCTCTCTCTAGATTCGAATGATGCCAAATGAGTTGAAATTTGATCATATAAACCTTAAAACTTCACATTTAATGTGTGTAAGCTTGGCTTGAATAGAAATTTCAACTCATTCAACTTCTATGTAGTTTCCTTTATGCTTAGAAACCACTACAAGCTTGGTCAACACGATCACTTACAATATCTTGGCATTAACTATATTTCACTTGGCAACCATAGTGAAAGTTTTTGTGCTTGACAGTAACATGAAAACTAACAAAATTTAAATATTTCTTTTAGATTCTAAACAAAACTTTGCATCTTTCTTCATAAAAATATAATATTTTTAGAACTATATCCTTGGAACTAATGTATATTATATCTTTTAAATATTAGTCCTACACATACCTCTTGATTTCTTAATTGGAGTTGGTGTGATCACTTAACCCATTGGGTGAAGTGATCCCATATGAACTTGATGTGATAGAATCTTCCTTTATCTTCCATGTCTTGTTCATCTCATCTTTGAAATTCTCAACATCTACTTTCCTTTGCCTTTGTTGAACTCATTACTAGGTGCCTCTAACCTTGTTGGACAATTCTTGCTTATGTGACCAATCTTCAAATAGCCAAAACATGTAGTTTGACTCAACCATCTTTTGTAGTCACTTGTAAAATGTGTTTTAATGAAATTTTCAGAAATATGTCCATACTGTTGACAATAGTGACAACTATACCTAGTTTCATCATCCCAATTATAAGAGTTTCCATTGTGCTTTAGCTTTGTCTACTTATTTGATGACCATTTGGTCTTGGATTTGAATTCATATGCTTTATGTCCATACTTCTAACAGTTATACCAATAACCTTCAAATCCTTATGTGCTTATGGTCTTGGTTCTCTATGTGTCTAATGTCCCTGTTTATTGCATTTGTGGCAGTGACCCTTGAACTTCTACTTAGGATTCTAATTTGTAGTCTTGC
Organism: Cupressus sempervirens; assembly: GCA_028749045.1. Taxonomy (NCBI): domain Eukaryota; kingdom Viridiplantae; phylum Streptophyta; class Pinopsida; order Cupressales; family Cupressaceae; genus Cupressus; species Cupressus sempervirens. The sequence continues at coordinate 210,654,594 of CM053792.1, forward strand.
TCTTACAAACATTGGTAGTATGACCTATCTTACCACAATTATGACAAGTAGGTTTAGAGTTCTTACCTTTGTTACTTCTCTCTTGATGACTTTTACATGATTCTCTTTCTTCAGTGTTGGTGTACCCTAATCCAATACTATTACTGTTGGATCTAGGAGATATCATCAATTGCTCAAAATACTTGATGGCTTCATTAGGTTTGTTGAAACTTTCAGAAAACTCTTTTTCTTTTTGTAAATCATTTCTTAGTTGTTCATTCTGTAACTTCAGTATTGTGATCTCAATATCTTTACCATTTAATTCATGATTTACAATCATCATTTGATTCAATGTTTAAAATTTTATGTGAGAAATCCTATTCACCTTTGATGTATTTTCTTCCAGTCTATTAGTCAGTATCCTTTTGTCATCTTCAATCATGACTTTTTCCTCTTCAACTTTCTTTTTTCTGCTTGGTCACCTCACATAGCAATACTAATTGGACTTCTTGTTATATCTTGAGATTTTTTACCTCTTCAGTTAGGGCTCCATTCTTTTCCATCCAACCTACAATAGCTACATCAAATTCACCTATGTTTTCATCTGCAAACAATTTAGTAGTGTCAATCTCTTGGTAATGTGTGTCATTCTCTTCAATGGTTATCTCTTTCCTTCTCTTCAATGATCACTTTAACTCATCTCTTGCTTCATTTAGTTGATGTAGGACAAGTTGTATTTCAATCGTTTGGTTCTCAATAGTCTTTTCCAACTTGTAGACTTCCATCTTCAAGATCTTTCCTCAAAGCTACAAATATTTCCTTTTCCATAAAACTAAGCTTTGATTGTAATTATTGGAAAAACAATGGGAAAAGTAAACTCTGGGGGGGGTTTCAATTAGCACTTAAAACTTCAACCTAAAAATCATTCACCACACATCTATTTCATAATCTATGCATGTAAACTAAAATACCAAATTAAGCATATATATCCATACTATGAAAGTAAATAAACATTCAACACATGTATGACACAAGATATTTGGTTACCCAGAAACCCTCCAAGGAAAAGGTAAAACTGGGGTGCAGATGACACCCACAAATCTCCACTACTCCAGTAATAAAGTGTATCCAATGAAGGTTACAATGTTTGATCATGAAACATGATCTACCCTACGAAAGGTCTGCCATGTTAAAGGCTTACAACATTGTTAGATCTTACCTTATTAAAGGATTTCAACATCTTATTAGAAGTGTGTCTGGTAAAAGGACTTTAACTTACAATGAAGTAAGAACCCCGTTAAAGGATTTACAATAACCTGTTAAGACTACTCTATTTAGAGATTTAACTAATTCACCTATTAGTTGAATGTCTCAACAATGATCTTGTGTTTAGCACTCTATTGCTAGATAACAGATCACCTCTTTCCTGATGTGTACTTGATCCTTACTGATCAGATGTATCCCTGTTGTCTTCTAATTCCTTTCCTTTTTTCTCCTCTAAGTGATTCTACAATGTATCTCAATTCACAACTCCTTAGTAACCATGAATGTTCTATTTGCACATGAAAAATTCTCTCTTTTCTCCTTCTACATTCATAAAAAGTTTAGGATTTTTCCTCCTTAAGAAGACCTAGGTGACTTAGGTTTAGGTATAAATCAATGATTGTGATTCACCCATATTGCTACTTAATCCTTCCCTTTTTCTGATTAGCTACATGTAGTACATAGGGATTCACAATAAAGATTGATCCTTATCATCTAAGATCACAAAAAAAATCCTTAACTCCAAAATGGTTTACATAGTAGTTTTTGCCATTATAAACAACTATGTCAAAATTGTATTACTCAGCACTTGAAGTCCCTGATACTCAGCATCAACTACAAATTCAATGATGTAACTTAGCCTCTAAATCACTTGGCATCCATTGATCACTCAACATTTGAATGACTTAGCACTTACTATCTGCTTGGCATTTTAGAGTTTTTTTTTTTAGCATCATATTTAGAGTATTTTCATGTGTTTATCTTGTTAGATCATTCATCCATATAGATATCAATGTAGCTTTTTCAAATCTTCAAAGTATCATCATAGATATGCATTTAATCCCATTCTAGGACTATCACTAAGATGCTGATCTGAGAGCAATTTTAGAAGTTATAGTTAGGGAGACATGGGAGATTCTTGAATTGTTGATTTGGTAGTTGTTTCTTGGGTCTACTTTAGATTTACTATCATTCTTTAGCACTACACATTAAAGTCTCATGAATATGTGCTTTCTCTTGTACACACAGTCATACACACAGACACACACACACACACACAATTACATCTTACTTATTCCAATTATTATTTATTAGATAATAAATTTTGCACCTAAAATTATTTTAAATATAAGAAGAATATTTATCTTTATTTAGTTAATTCAGGATAATTTTATGGTTTTAGTGATAGAATTTAAGGTTGAAACCCTAGTTGATTTAATACTTGTTTTCCTCCAATTTTTTATTGTTAAAAATTTTAGTATAAGGTTTTAAGATGAATATAAATATTATAGTTTTTCAATCTCCTCAAGATTTTAATTTGGATTTCCTTCAATTTTTCCAAATCCAAGTTTTCATGAAATTTTAGCAACATGAATTCTACTATTTATATCTCACATAAGTTTCTAATTCAGCACATGATTCAATTTTATTTACAAATGCAAACCAAAGTTGTTTAAAAGTTTTCATTCCATAAATTTTAACGAATAGATCCTAGCAATGTAGTAGACATGAGGTAGATCAAATTTTAAAATGATTTCTATAAAAGGGTTTATCAAATCCTATCTCAATCTCACAACTATATTTTTAAACAATTGGGTGAATACTTACAATTCAAGTTACTCCTAAGCTTTCGACAATTCTTTAGCTTAAATTTTCAATTTTCTCTTCACAAAACCTGTGTGTGCTAAAATGACCAAAAAGTCTCTAATAAAGAGCCCTAACCCTAATTAGGGTTGTCTAATCTCCAATATAATAAAAAGTAACTCATTTTTTAATTAAATATTAAATAACTTAATTCATTTATTAGTCTATGCACACTTAATGTACTTTCAAATGAAAATATCATTCTCTTTTCTTTTCTCCACCTTATTTATTTGTGCAACACACTTTTAAAATTGTAAATTTAATTTTAATTAATAATGATATTTAAAGCCCACTAATTATGTGTAACTCTAAATTTATTATTATTAATTAAATAATTATGATAAAGTAACTAAAAATAGTTGGGATCAGTAAAAGACAAATGCCCTATTTTTGTTGGGTTGAAAAAATGGTGAACAAAAATCAAAATAGTGAAAAAAGAAGTGATTTTCGTGAAATAGGCAGTCGAAGGGAAGACCAAACCATTTTGTCTAATGCTAGGGTAGAAAAAAGTGCCTCAGACTAGGGAGTTTGGACAAATCGATTTCGAAAATTTTCAACAACATATGCAAAACTAGTGGTATACGAGAACCATTTTGAAGCATTAGTTAAACTTCATGAAGAACACAACTCAAGCGAATCAATAGTGAAAATTACCAAAAATTCCCCTTCAAATGAATAAAGAATCGTTTATAATTGGAAAAATTATTAATTATCCCATAGATGGAATTGTCACAGAGAATGGATGGAATATGGTCTAAAACCCTAAAAAAATTAGGAAATAAAGGAATCTAAAAGATAGACAATTTGAGCCAAAAATTTTGAAAAACAAAATCTCGAAGGCAAAGAAAAGTGTGGACAAGAAACACATATTCTATGCAAGAAGAAAATATGTGGTCATGGTATTAAAAGAGATCAAGACAATTTCATCTGAAATTTGAAACCTTCCCTCACCCAAGGAAAAAATATCTTAGTTTGTCATTATTCCAAAATCATCTAGAATATCAATAGAAAAGAAGGTACCTATAGGTGTCAAAAAACCCCAATCACACATGTACATCTTAAATATCCTTCCACAAACCCTAGCCCTTATATATCTTCACATAAAACAAGAACTCTTCAAAAACCTGCCAAGCTTAAATTTGGATCCTTTGGGTCAAAAATCTTAGAGGATAAGCCAACTTTTGACATCCCTCTCTAGAAATTCTACAATAGTAGAGTTAACACATTAGTATATTATAAAAATATTCAACCCCCAATCTCATTTACTAGAAACTCCCAAATTCAAATTACAAGCAATCAACAATCAGAAAAAAGGGGGGTTGAATGTCGAGAAGTTGGGATATATGGATATTGGAGTGTCCCTAGAAGGAAAATTCCTAGTTTAGTGAGTTGGATCCAAGGAGTATGCAAAGATCAAATAAGTATCTCTATCATATCAAATAGATTGATTTATTTTCATTGCAATAATATTAATGTTAGAAATTAGATCATCTCTAATTCTCAATGGTTCTTTAAAGGTTATTCTTTAAATTTTTTTTATGGGAACCAAATCTAAATGAACATAGGATAAAATGAGTTAAGATACCAACATGGCTTATTTGTAAATCAATGCCTCCTGAATTAAATCAAATCCAAATATTAGAAAACATAGGAAGAGATTTGGGTAATCTTATAGGATTAGTTAGAGATTAACTATTAAGCGATATTAAATTTCTTCTATATCTAGAAGTAGGAACGATGAAAATCAACAAAAAGATCATTACAAATAGGTCTCTATACAATTTAACATTTGAGAAATATGAAGATAAAATTAAGAAAATCAAAAACTTTGATTTAACCAAATCTCAAAAATACCTTAAATGAACTTCAAATTTGGAAGAACTATTTACAAAAAGTAAGGGCAAAGAAGAATTTAGAGATGAGTTTGTTGCAAAATTATGTGGGATGAGAACAAGAGAAAGAGAAGAAGGAAAATTCAAAAACATAATAGATTACAGTGTAGGTAATGAAATAGAAAGTGGCTTGATAACAAATATCTCATATTATTATCAAGAAATAAGAATCCTACAGGAATGTGACCATTGTCAGGAAAATAAAATACAATTAGAAGAAATTGAGATAAGTTTAAAAGATTACAATAAGAAAATTCATTATTTATTATACATTAGAAGAAGAATATATAAAATATCAATTAGAATTATGGGAAATGGTACATTTAGATCACAAGGAAACTACAAAATATGGAACATAAGGAGACTAGAGGGCCTCCAATAGAACTACTCAAGAAACAAGGAAGAGTGAATTCCAATCCCTTCTAGAGACACATGAAATAGTTATAGTAGAGAGTTGGGACATAATTGTTCAAAGTAAGATGGATAAAATTGGTATTATTGAAGAATATAACATATATAGGATAGAAAAAGAAAATCCAAAACTAACAAAAGATGATAAATGTCTCAAATAAAACCTTCAACAAAGAGAAACAAATTCAGGAAAATAACATACCTCCAACCTCTTCAAATCATTGGGAAAATGTGACTATTAGAAACGAAAAAAAGAAAAGATCATACAAAATTTGGAAAATGCCAGAGAAATGGTAAATACCATTGGGAAAATAGTGACAATAAAAAATAGAAAGATCAAGAGGTAGATATCCAAAAAGAGGACTTTCAAATTCCAATTGAGGTAGCAACCCTCCTAGATAAAATAAAGGTAGCTAGTACAAAAGATCAAAACACTTGGAAGAAATAGGGGATGGGTAACAAAGATTAGATAGTCAACAATGAAATATGGGAAGAGTTGTGAATTTTAATAGAAGAAGAGCAATGTATAGAAAATATGACACCTAAAAATATGGATCAAGGGCAAGAAAGTGGTAGGGACCAATACCTGGATGAAAAAGATATAAAGGGTAATGAAGGAGATAGAAGATGAAGAAAGAAATCTAGATGAAGCAAATATGTTTGATAGAATAATAAAAGACCAAAACTACTTGGAAAAATTAGGAATAACAATGAATCAAGAAGGTCAACAAAATCCAAAACATGGCAAAGGAAAAATGAAGAGAGGGAGAAAGTCACTCAAGGAGTTGAGAACAACAATAGTACAAGCTAAGGACTAGAAAAAGATCATCAAAATTATGAATGTGGGGAAGGGAAAGACCCACAAATCAATGAGAATAACAACATGGAATGCTAGAGGATTAAATGCCTCTAGCAAAAAATGCTTGCTAAAGCTTAATTTAACTTTATTCAAATCAGATATAACAATAATATAGGAAACCAAATTAAATAAAGAAAAAGGAAAGAAACTAGAAAAGAAGCTGGGTAATTAGAGTATGGATTTAATAGAATCTAATGGAGCCTTAGGAGGCATAGGAATAATTTGGAACCCACGGAAAATAGAATATACTAAAATAATAAGTAAGAATAATTAGATGGGGAGCAGTATAAAATCTTTTAGATATAACTTTCAATTCAACCTCATCAATTTTTATGGGCCAACCCAAATAGAAGATAAGAAAGAAATTTGGAATAATATCAGTCAATTCATAGAATCTAACCACAACAAGAAATTTATAATTACTGAAGAATTTAATGCTATCTTAAAACTAGAAGAGAAATTTGGTGGGATAGAAACAATAAATTAGGTAACTATAGAATTCATAGAATGAGTCTTGAATAATAGCTTAATGGACATACCCACCAACAATGGAGTGTATACATGGAACAACAGAAGGAAAGGTTTTTTTTTAATATAGAAAAAAGACTAGATAGATTTTTAGTCAAGGAGACTTTAGTGATATGGAGATGATAATACAATTCTCCTTTCTTCCCTAAGCAGGCTCAGATCATTTTCCAATCAGAATTGAACTCTTAGAACCAATAAAACTAACAAGAAATTCATTCAAATGTGAAAAAATATGGTTCATGGATTCTAGCTTCAAGGAAAATATTAGACGATGGTGGAAAGAAGGAAAATTTCAAGAATAATAAATGTATTGCTTTGTCTCTAAGCTCAAAATGTTAAAAGAACATATTCTAAAATGGAACAAATCACATTTCAACAATATATTCAAAGAAAAATTAGAAAATGAAGAAATTATCAAAAAAGGAATGGATAATGAGAAATATAATAAAGAAAAAGAATTATTATCAAAACATGAAATTATACTAGCTAAAGAGAAAATATATTGGAAACAAAAATCAAGAGACCACTGGCTAGAAAGAGGGGACCAAAATACAAAAAAAAATCATAATAGCACTATAAATAATAGATCAGTAAATATAATCTAAAAATGTGAAAATTGTGAATGGAATAAAGAAGAAGGCACCACTAAGATAGCTAAGATACTCATAGAATACTACAAGAACTTTCTAAAAAACTTTGAATGTTCTAATCTTATAGCACAAGAAACCATGTTGAAGACTATTCCAAAGTTAGTCACAACAATAGATAACCAATTTTTAAATAAAACCTTCACTCTAGAGGAAATCAAACAAGCTCTCTTAGTCTTAGTATAGATAAATCACCAAGAACTAATGAATTTCAAGAATTTTTCTTCTAGAAATTCTAAGATATCATAGGAACAGATCTTTGGAAAGCAATAGAAGCACCAAGGAATGTCAGGTTGATTCTATTAAAAATCAATCATACTTTTTAAACACTTATACCTAAGAAATGAAATTATGAAGGACCTGAAGACTTGAGACCTATAACATTATGCAACATGATAAATAAGGTTCTATCCAAAGCATTAGCTTTTAGACTCAAGAGAATCCTTCCTAGATCATCTTTGAAGAAAAAACTCACTTTGTACTAGGTAGATCAATATTATATGGCATAACTATCATTCAAGAAACCATACACTCAACAAAACTAAAAAAAGAATATTGTATGCTAATGAAATTAGATATACAAAAAACCTATGATATGGTAGACTGGTGTTTCCTATGCAAGATATTAGAAGCATTTGGTTTTTCTTGCTAATGGATAAATATCGTCTTTAAATATATATCAACACAAAAAATTTCACTTCTAATAAATTTCACTTCTGATGGTTTGCCCTGTTAAATGCCTGCCCTATTAAAGGCTACAACACACTATTAAATGTGACTTTGTTAAAGGATTTCTACACCCTATTAGGAGTGTGCCTTGTTAGAGGACTTAAGAACATTCAACTTAGAATGCCACCCTATTAAGGGATTTACATAGAGCTATTAGGCTCACCAAAGTCCATGGGATTTACAGTCACCTTCTCAAAAGAATCTTTTATCCCTCTCTAAGGATCTCCTATCCTTCTCCTAAGGATCTCCTATCCTTCTCCTGGGGATCTTCTATCCTTTTCCTGAGGCTTATCAGCCTAGCTGTTAAGCTAACCTAGGAATGTAAGATTTCAATATCTAATACTATGGTAAGAAAGTATTAGAAAGGTTTTGACCTAATAAAGATTGCAACTTTAACCTTGCAGATTTTAGATCACTCTTCAGTTCCTTTCTTTGCTTGGCATTTCTCCCTTGCAGTGTTGATAGCTTGTTCACCCTTCAAGATTTGTCTCCTTGAGTTCTTCCATGCATTATACCAATGCACTCTATGGTCACTTGATCAACTTAGAGTCTTGATGCTCTGTACTTATTTCTCATTGTATCCTCTTCTTAACACTTCACACTAGCCTTCTGTTGGCTTCTCTTACATGACCACACTTATGACCAACTCCCTCTCACACTCTCTTGATCTCTAACCTGTAACTCCTTATAAAGAAGTTATGTTCTTCATTTCCTACTCAAATCTTGATTTGATCTGAGAAAATGAAATTGTTTTCCCTCCAAATTGCTTCTTCTATAAACTTCATGATAAGTCCACTAGCATTAGCCTTGAATTGGTTTGCATGGTTTACATAAAATTTTGTGACATCTACTCATCATCCTTATCATCCAACTAATTCACAAAATTCAATGTAACAAACTTATCATTACTGATCTAGTGAATCTTTGACTTAACAAATAATGCAACAACTTAGCATCATTGGTTTACTGATGCTCAACACCTTCTATGTTACTCGGCTCCTACTGTATTTATTGATGCTCGACACCTGAAGAAATTTTCTTAGCATCCATTACCTTTTTCTGATACTCAGCACTTGAATAATCACTTGGCTCACACTGAAGTTGAACTTTCTTGGCTTCAACTAAGAATCTACTCGGCTCTAACTAGCTTGCTCGGCTCTCTCTAATGAACTTAGTTAGGCTTTACAAATGACTTAGTTAAACCTTACATCTTGATGTGTCTCAGTGTGTCCATCCTCTTATAGTATGTCATCAATACACTATTTCATCAATGGCTTAGCTGATCCTTATACTTCATTACAACATCATAACTTCAACCTTTCTCTAGCTGCTCTAGTTACATCTTATTGATTGCCTCCTTGTCAATCAACCAATTGATAGTATTTGGATCGCTAAAGCAATTTTCATTCTTGCAAGTAGCAAGTTTGACATCAATGACAAAACAATGATTGAAAACATTCTTTACCAGATCCATTATTCTTCATTCATGATCTTTATCAATCATTTTCAACAATCTCCCTCTTTGGCATTGACGGCAAACCAAACTAATCAATCGATTGAGTTGATCAATTTAATTACCACCAAAATTAGATACCAAACAGAAAACTTGTTGTCATTACATATCTTCCTCTTTGTATCATGTCTCCCTCTTTTGCTTATACAAACTGATTCCTTTGTTTTGCTTCTCCTTCTTGATTGCTACATCCTTACTACTGATCTCGTACATCTCCATATCTTTACCTTTCTTTGATCAGTTTCTCATAAATCTCCCTCTTTGACATAAATGCCAAAGATGTAGCATCTTCAACATGCTAAATATAAGCTTTGCATCTCATGTTTTCTCCCTTTGTCACCATGCTTGTGACTATTTTGGAATTTTTGTTTCCTGTTGTCATCCTCTACATCATTCTTCTAATATTGCAATGATCTACTCTTGTTGATGCAGGGCAGCTTTTTGTGTTGCTTTAGACTGCTTGAGTTAGGGACATTACCCCCAACTTTCCTCTAAGATTTTCATAAGTATCCTTGGGCAATAGTTTGGTGAAGATATATGCAATTTGTTCCTATGTGTGAATGCACTCCATCTTCACTTGTTTTTCTTCCACCAATTCTCTTACATAGTGATACTTGATTGCAATATGCTTGGTTTTTGCATGCATTACTAGATTCTTGGATATGTTTATAGCACTTGTATTATCACAATACAATATCATAGGTTTGGTTACCTCTTCTTTCATTCCTTTGAATAGATGTTTAAGCCATACAATGTTTGTGCAATTGACTGTTGCTGCCACATATTCTTCTTCTACAGTGGACTGAGATGTGCATGTTTGTTTCTTGCTAGTCCAAGTAACTAGCCTTTTACCTAAGAATAATGCTCCTCCACTTCTTCTTTTCCTGTCATCAATGTTGCCTCCCCAATCTACATCTGTGTATGCATTGAGCTCAAAATTCTCATTCTTTTTGTAATATAGGCCAAAATCATCAGTTCCTTTGAGATACCTCATTATCCTTTTTATTTCCATGAGATGATTTTCTCTAGGATTAGCAGAGAATATAGCCATTATTCCAACTGCTAGTGCTATGTCTGGTCTTCTATGTACAACACATTGTAGTTTTCCAATCATGGATTTGTACATTATTTGATTGACTTTAGCTGATTCATCATTTTGAGATAGCTTATGTCATGTGTTCATTGGTGTGCTGACTGGTTTGGAGTCTTCCAATCCAAATGTTCTGAGTATCTCTTTGATGTACTTTGATTGTGTGATGAATATACCATGTTTTAGTTGATGTACTTGCAATCCAACAAAGAACTTGATTTCTCCAAACATAGACATCTCATACTCATGTTTCATTTTTTTAGCAAAACTTTTGCAAAGTGCTTCTTTTCCTCCAAAAACTATGTCATTCACAAAGATTTCAAATACAAGGATATCCTTACCTTCTTCTGATTTGATGTACATGTTGTTTTTATCATTAGTTCTTTCAAATCCTATTTGCACTAGATACTTGTGAAGTCTCTCATACCAAGCTCTAGGGGCTTGCTTTAATCCATATAGAGCCTTATGTAATTTGCATACCTTGTTTTTATTATTTTCATCAACAAATCCTTTTGGTTTCTCTATGTAGACTTCCTCTTCAAGTATACCATTTAGAAATATAGACTTAACATCCATTTGATAGACTTTAAATCCTTTGCAGGCTGCATATGCTAGTAAGGTCCTTACTCCTTCCATTCTAGCAACTGGAGCAAAAGTTTCTCCATAGTCTAGTCCTTCTTCTTGTGCATACCCCTTATAGACTAGTCTTACCTTGTTCCTTATGATTTCACCATTCTCATCTAACTTGTTTTTAAGCACCCACTTGGTTCCAATTACATTCTTGTCAGCTAGTCTTGAGACTAAGGTCCATGTCTTGTTCTTCTCAATTTGTTCTATTTCTTCTTTCATAGCATTGTACCAATCATCATCTTTTATAGCTTCACTTACTATTTTTGGTTCCATTTTTCTGAGTAGACATGTCTCACTTTCAAGTCTATTGCTTGTCATTGATCATGCCTCTTTGTTTCCAATAATTTGATCTACAGGATGATTTCTTCTAACATACTTTGCCAATATTGGTTCTTTTCTTATTTTCATGTTGTCTCTTTCAGAATCTAAACCTTCATGTGTATTTTCATTATATATTTCTTCATTTTCTTCCTATTGATAGTTCTCATAATCTGAATGAACATTCTCTATATTCTGCAGCTCGGCTTCTAAATGTGTTTGTTGCGCAGCATTCACTGTCTATGACTCGACAGATGCTAGATTTTGTTGCTGATTATCATTCTAAGTTGCAACTTCACCATTATTAGGTATACCTTCATAAAAGTATATGAAGGTCTTGTATTTTTTTGCTTTCTTGGTGTTCTCAACATTTTGAACTTTTGCAAGCTCATCAAATTTCACATTTGTGCTTTCTACTACTTTGTTAGTATTAACATTCAAGCACTTATAAGCTTTGCTTGTAGTAGAATAACCAAGAAACGTGCCTTCCTCACTCTTTGCATCAAAATTTCCATTTCTAGACTCTCTCTATATATAGCATTTGCATCCAAATATTTTGAAATGTTTTACATTAGGAGAATGCCCATACCATAATTCAAAAGGTGTTGCATTTGTACCTTTCTTGACTTGAACTATGTTGAGTGTGTATACTGCACTACTTACAGCATCTCTCCAATACTTGAGTGCAAAATTTTTCTCCATCATTAAGGTCCTGGCATAGTCAATGACTGATCTATTCCTTCTTTCTACTATACCATTCTGAGGTGGAGTACTAGGTGTTGATGTCTGCCCTTTAATTCCTCTTTCATTGCAGAATTCTTCAAATTCTCTTGATCTGAATTCACCTCCTCTATCAGATTTGAGACATTTTAGGCTCTTCCCAGTCTCTTTCTCAACCTTGTCCAAGTACCATTTGAACATTTGGAATGCATCTAATTTTTGTTTTAGGAACATGACTGTTATCATCCTTGAATATTCATCTACAAATAGCATTATGTATCTGTGACCTTTGTAGCTTTGCACTTCAATAGGACCACACAAGTCAGTATGAACTAGCTCTAATACTTAATTAGAAGCATAAGCCTTGCTTTTGAAAGTTGACTTGGTCATCTTCCCTAGTCGGCATTGTTTGCACATGGTGTTATCAGGCTTCTTCAACTTTGGTAGACCTCTGACTTTCTTCATTTTGCTGATGCTTATCAGATTGTTAAAATTTACATGACATAGCCTCTTGTGACATAGCCATACATCATCAGCTTGAACAATGAGACAAGAAACATCTTCCATGTCTAGGTAAAACAAATTACTCCTAGTCTAATCACCTTTTCCTATTAGACTTCCTTGAGAATCATAAATCTTAGCAATTCCTTTTTCAAATTCAACCTTGCATCCTATGTTGCCTAACTATGAGACACTTAGCAAGTTATAATTCAAGCCTTCAACATAGTATGCATTATCACATGATATCTTTTTAGTAAACTTGATATTAACTTTCCCTTTGATCTGATATGGTGCATTATTACCAAAGCTAACACTTTTTCCTTCATATTGAGTAAAGGAAATGAACTTACTTTTATCTCCAGTCATGTGATGAGAGCATTCATTGTCTACAATCCATTTATCATTCTTGTTCATGCAGGTTACCAAGGCATCTGCTTCATCTTCATCTGATTCACCTTTCATAGCCACATAGACTACTTCATCATCATTCTCGTCAGAGTCTTCTTCAATAATGTAGCATCTTTTGCCTTTATCTTTGTAGTCCTTGTTGTCCTCCTTTTTGTTCTTGAAGTTGCCTCCATCCTTGTAATTTTTCTTTTGTGTGCATTTGGCTACAATGTGACCAACTTCATTGCAATTGAAACAAATGATTGGCAACTTATCTTTGAATTTTCCTCTTCCTCTATGAAATCTTCTTGCTAGTAATGCCTCCAATTGGTCTACATCATCTTCATTAGTGTTGTTGTCACTAGATACATACTTTCCTTTTCCACTCTTTTTCTTTGTTTGCACCTCCTCATTGTCTTTTATTTTCATCTTGGCTTTGAATGTAGATTCAAAGTTTTTTGGCTTGTAGTTTTCAAAGTTGGATAGCTCAAAGGTAGTGAGTCTTCCAATTATTCCTTCAAATGACAATGCATTGCCTGGTACACACCTTAGCTCTTGGATGGCTGATACTCTTATAGCATAGATAGGAAGAAAAGTTCTCAATTATTTGCTACATACTGTTTCTTCTACTAACTATCATCCTAGGCTTCTTATGGCACTTACCACTTCTTTCATCCTTGCATTGTATTGAGCAGCATTCGCTCCTTCTTCCATTTTCATGTCATCAAACTTTCCTCTTAGGCTCTCTCTTTTGGTTCTCTTGACATTATCGTCTCCTCCATAGATTCTTGATAATGTTTCCCACATCTGATGTGCAGTACCACATTCTTTGATGTCATCATACTAGGCATAGCTTAGTGCTGAAATATCTAACATCGCTTGATTGTGCTCCTTCTTCTTGCTCATGTCATCTGTAGTGAGAGGTCCTATAGGGTCTACATGATCAACTGTGATTGAGGTCTGTACATAGTCACTTATTGATCTGAGGTGTAGCTTCATCAGACTTTTCTATGCAACAAAGTTGTCTTTGTTTAGCTTGGGAACTTCTCACTTAGACATATTGATCTTCCTACTACTAGTACCTTGAAACAAATTAGTAGTGTGCTCTGATACCAATTGTTAGAATTCTTTAAAATAACTGAGAGGGGGGGTGAATCAATTATTCAAGGTCTTGTAATGTCCAATTCAAACTTTCTAGTAAAACAGGAGTGAATCAGAAGTACTATCCTTTTTACTTTCTTAACATGCATAGAATTAAACATGAATCACACCATAACACAAAGGATTTTGGTGACCTAGAAACCCTCCAAGAATAAGAAGGTAAAATCAAGGTGGGGATGATACCCACAAAATAATTGCGCAATTGATTTCAACTACTTCTGATGGTTTTCCCTATTAAAGGCCTACCCTATTAAAGGCTATAACACACTGTTAAATGTGACCCTAATAAAGGATTTCTACACCCTATTAGGAGTGTGCCCTGTTAGAGGACTTAGAACATTCAACTTAGAATGCCACCCTATTAAGGGATTTACATAGAGCTGTTAGGCTCACCCAAGTCCATGGGATTTACAGACCTTCTCAAAAGAATCTTTTATCCCTCTCTAAGGATCTCCTATCCTTCTCCTAAGGATCTCTTATCCTTCTCTTGAGGATCTCCTATCCTTCTCTTGGGAATCTTCTATCCTTTTTCTGAGGCTTATCCACCTAGCTATTAAGCTAACCTAGCAATGTAGGATTTCAATATCTAATACAATGGTAAGAAAGTATTAGAAAGGTTTTGACCTAATAAAGATTGCAACTTTAACCTTGCAGATTTCAGATCACTCTTTAGTTCCTTTCTTTGCTTGGCTTTTCTCCCTTGTAGCGTTGACAACTTATTTTCTTCCACTCATTATACCAATGCACTCTATGGTCACTTAATCAACTCAGAGTCTTGATGCTCTGTACTTATTCCTCACTATGTCCTCTTCTTGACACTTCACACTAGCCTTCTCTTGGCTTCTCTTATATGACCACACTTATGATTAATTCCCTCTTGCACTCTCTTGATCTCTGACCTATAACTCCTTATAAAGAAGTTTTTTTCTTCATTTCTTGCTCAAATCTTGATTTGATCTGACAAAACGATATTATTTTCTGTCCAAATTGCTTCTTCTAGAAACTTCATGATAAGTCCACCACCATTCACCTTGAATTGGTTTGCATGGTTTACATAAAATTTTGTGACATCTACTCATCATCCTTATCATCCAACTAATTCAAAAAATTCAATGCAATAAACTTATCATTACTGATCTGGTGAATCTTTGACTTAACAAATAATGCAACAACTCAGCATCATTGGTTTATCAATGCTCGACACCTTCTGTGTTACTTGGCTCCTATTTTATTTACTGATGCTCAGCACCTGAAAAAAAATTCTTGGCATCCATATCTTTTTCTAATACTTGGCACCTAAATAATCACTCTACTCACACTGAAGTTGAACTTGCTCAGCTTCAACTAAGAATTTGCTCAGCTCTAACTAGCTTGCTCGACTCTCTCCAATGAACTTAGCTAGGCTTTACAAATGACTTAGTTAAACCTTACATCTTTGATGTGTCTCAGTGTGTCCATCCTCTTAGAGTATGTCATCAATAAACTATTTCATCAATGACTTAGTTGATCCTTATACTTCATTACAACATCATAACTTTAACCTTTTTCTAGCTACTCTAGTTACATCTTATTGATTGCCTCCTCCTTGTCAATCAACCAATTGATAGTATTTGGATCACTAAAGCAATTGTCATTCCTAGAAGTAGCAAGTTTGACATCAATGACAAAGCAATGATTGAAAACATTCTTTACCAATTCCATTATTCTTCATTCATGCTTTTTTTCAATCATTTTCAACAATCTCCCTCTTTGGCATTGATGGCAAATCAAACTGATCAATTGACTAAGTTGATCAACTTAGTCACCAAAAAAATTAGATACCAAATAGAAAACTTGTTATCATAACATATCTTCCTCTTTGTATCATGTCTCCCTCTTTTGCTGATACAAACTAATTCCTTTGTTCTGCTTCTCCCTCTTGACTACTGCATCCTTACTACTAATCTCATACATCTCCATATATTTACCTTTCTTTGATCATTTTCTCATAAATCTCCCTCTTTGACATAAATGCCAAAGATGTAGCATCTTCAACATGCTAAATATAAGCTTTGCATCTCATGTTTTCTACCTTTGTCACCATGCTTGTGACTTTTTTGGAATTTATGTTTCCTGTTGTCATCCTCTGCATCATTCTTCTGATATTGCAAGGATCTACTCCTATTGATGCAGGGTAGCTTTTTTTGTTGCTTTAGACTGCTTGAGTTAGGGGCATTACCCTCAACTTGCCTCTAAGATATTCATTAGTATCCTTGGGCAATGGTTTGGTGAAGATATCTGCAATTTGTTCCTTTGTGTGAATGTACTCCATCTTCACTTGTTTGTCTTCCACCAATTCTCTTACATAGTGATACTTGATTGCAATATGATTGGTTTTTGCATGCATTACTGGATTCTTGGATATGTTTATAGCACTTTTATTATCACAATACAGTATCACAGGTTTGGCTATCTCTTCTTTCATTCCTTTCAATCGATGTTTAAGCCATACAATGTTTGTGCAATTGACTATTGCTGCCACATATTCTACTTCTACAGTGGACTGAGAGGTGCATGTTTGTTTCTTGCTAGTCCAAGTAACTAGCCTTTTACCTAAGAATAGTGCTCCTCCACTTGTGCTTTTCCTGTCATCAATGTTGCCTCCTCAATTTGCGTCTGTGTATGCATTGAGCTCAAACTTCTCATTCTTTTTGTAATATAGGCCAAAATCATCAATTCCTTTGAGATACCTCATTATCCTTTTTACTGCCATGAGATGATTTTCTCTAGGATTAGCAAAGAATCTAGCCACTATTCCAATTGCTAGTGCTATGTCTGGTCTACTATGTACAACATATTGTAGTTTTCCAATAATGGATCTATACATTGTTTGATTGACTTTGGTTGATTCATCATTTTTAGATAGCTTATGTCCTATTGCCATTGGTGTGCTAACTGGTTTGGAGTCTTCTAATCCAAATATCCTAAGTATATCTTTGATGTACTTTGATTGTATCATGAATATACCATGCTTTAGTTGATGTACTTTCAATCCAACAAAGAACTTGATTGCTCCAAACATAGACATCTCAAACTCATGTTTCATTTTGTCAAAAAAACTTTTGCAAAGTGCTTCTTTTCCTCTAAAAACTATGTCATCCACAAAGATTTCATATACAAGGATATCCTTACCTTCTTCTAATTTGATGTACATCTTATTGATTGCCTCCTCCTTTTCAATCAACCAATTGATAGTATTTGAATCACTAAAGCAATTGTCATTCCTTCAAGTAGCAAGTTTGACATCAATGACAAAACAATGATTGAAAACATTCTTTACCAATTCCATTATTCTTCATTCATGATCTTTTAAAATCATTTTCAATAATATGAGAGCATCTGAACAAAATGTGAATGCATAAAAGTGAGAAATATTTTTCATCAATATAGCATAGGAAATGGAATATGTCATCTATAACAAAATGAGATTCAAAAGGGGTTCCTTCCCATGTAAGTATCTAAGGATACATTTTTAAAAACATACAAAAAGTTCTAAAACATGGAATGACATCTTAGAAAAAATTGATAAGAAAATTGGAAATTGGAAATGGAGATGATTGACTAAGGTAGATAAAAATTTGAAAATTAAGTCAATTCTATTAGCCATCCCAACATATCAATTTTTATGTCCACCCTTACCTAAGAATGTTAATAATAAATGAGAAGAAAAACTTAGAAATTTTTTCTAGAAAAGAATGGAAGAGAAAAAGAAATTAGCTCTAATAAAGTGGGAAAATATATGCAAACCCAAAGAATTGGGAGGATTAGGTATTAAGAACCTAAATTGGTAGAATGAATCATTAGGTGAAAAATTGGTATGGTATATGTACCAAGAAAGAAATAGTAAATGGGCTAAGATTTTGTACCATAAATATTTAAACTAGGTTGATCCTACATCCTTATTTAGAGTAAGAAATCCTCCAAAGGGATCTGAGGTCTAGAACTTCATGCTAAATTATCAAAATCTAATCAATAAATTCTTAACTCAAGACTTAGGAAATGACAATGAAGCCTTATTCTAGGAGGACTCCTAGGATGGCCACCCCCCTCTAGACTATCTCAATGTCCCCCAAAATATCAAAGACTCCCTAATGAGTTAATGGGACAAACCGATAATTAATTAAAAATGATTGAAAAGATTAAATAGAGAGGATGTTTGGAAATAGAAAACCCTAGAAGGTACAGATTTTTCAAATGATGATAAAATTATCTTTGAACAATTTCTTAAGCAACATGTCAATCATAATAACAAAGAGGATAGACTCATTTGTGGAGAATCAAAAGATTGTCAATATAGTGTAAAGAAATGATACAGACTAATCATCACCTGACAAAGATAGGAGAAAGTAAACACTCCTCTCAAACTATGTAGGGACTTTTCATGTTTCCAAAAGTAGGAATGTTTCTTTGGAAAGCATCTAAAAATGGAATACTAAAAATGGATAGATTTAGAAATATGGGATTTGAGGGACCCTCAAGATGTCCTCTTTGTAAAGAAAATTTAGAAAAAAATAGAGCATTTATTATATCAATGTCCATATGCACAAGCTTGTTGGTATTGGCTTCATAAAATGTTAAACTGGTCTTCACCATTCCTAGGGAATTTCAAAGACCATTTAATCGGTTAGCCTGAAGGCAAAAAAAGTAAGGTTTATAATAAATTTTGGAATACCTCACCTTCCATCCTCTTATGGGAAATATGGAAAGAAATAAATAGGCATATATTTGTGAATTCAGAACTTGATATTCCCTCCCTTCTCAATAAAGTGAAAATTGGTATAATAGAAGCTATGAATATCCATTTGAGAAAAGATGTAAAAGAAGAAGGATCTTTTTCATATTGGGATGTAGAAATGAAGAAGAATTGGATCAATTCAATCAATCCTCCTTTTATTTATCACAAGAAAAATATCCAAGCTCAAAAATATTGTAGATGGGAATCACCACCAATTGGGTGGAAAAAACTAAATTTTGATGGAGCATCAAGAGGAAAGCTAGGGGAAGTGGGAATAGGATGTATCATAAGCTCATAATCAAGTGAATGGATTCTCAAGAGGGATAAGCCTATAGGCAGAGAAACAAATAACAAAGCTGAACTAGAAGCTTTATGGGAAGGACTTAATCTGAGTCTAACATTATGTATAAGGATATTAATAAAAAAAGAGGATTCTCAAATCATCATTAATCGAGAAGGAAATAAAAAAGTAGAATACCTAGAAAATAGGGGGGGTGGATGGAGATGACATCACCATTAAAGATTCAAAAAATATGAGGTAGTAAGAGGTTATCTCTTACATGTTATTGATGAACCTAAGTATATCTTTAACACCTCATTTTCATTATATCCTATATTTTATAGCATTTTATAGAATTTTCAATTCATGCCCCCAAGGTTTATATTTCATTCTTTTTTCCATCCTTGATTTAATCCAAGGACATCATAACATATCAATGTTAAGAATCATGTGTACATTGATGTGTGTGTGTGTGTGTGTGTGTGTGTGTGTGTGTGTGTGTGTGTGTGTGTGTGTGTGTGTGTGTGTGTGTATTCCCAATTAATTTTTACAAGAGGTGTGCCATCATGAAATAGGGTGTTTTAGTGTGAAACAAAGAGTATTATGAATATCAATCTAGAAACATTTAGACTTGAAGTGAAGGCTAGGTAAATTTTTGTCTATTTAATCCCTTCCAAACTGATTCACCAGTCATTTTTTCTCATAATTCTTTAGGTTTTGGAAATAAGTATTAGTATGGAGTCATCCATTATAATGTATTACACATCAAAAGCTAGAAATGTGTCATTTATGGGTTCTATTAAACCTAGGAGATGGAATAGAATCCTTAATCATGTTGACGATATGATCAAGGTTGTTATGATTAGGGCTTTAGGGGAAAGGTCCTTTGCTTATATGTTTACATGGAAAACCAACAATGATCTAATCTAGTCTTTCATAGCCTCCTTGTTTAGGGAAAATGTAGGTCAATGGGAAATTATTTGGCTCTATTACAATATTTTTGATCCTATCTAATTAGTCGGCATCAAAGAAGTACTCTTGAGTGTCAATAGGGATTTGGAAATTCCAATTGCAAAATTATAGATAGTTAATCCCCTAGGTAGCTTGGGACAAGCTAATGTCATTAGGCAACCTATTCTATATATCAGAGATGTCCATCAATTCAACCTTGTTTGGCCTAAGATGGAAGTGAGCTTAAATTTTTTGCTTCATTGGACGGGAATTATCATTGACCTGGACAAGAATGGTTGCTACAATATCTACATATCTTTGAATCTTATGTTGAGTAAGATTTATCCATTCTGTATTTGTACAAATCTAGTAGGGAGAAGATGACCAATGTTCTTAGCTTTGGGAGCCATGGTAGCAGACCTAGAGGAATTGGATGATATGGTCATGGTTTTTTGGAAGAAAGAGGAGGATATGTAATACCATCGACTTCCTCCTCTAAAGGTTAATATAGATATCTTTAGGTGTTAGCTGGTTTAGATATTTTTTAGTATATGTTATAATGTTTCATGGCTACCTTATATGGTCAACTATTTTTGGTTGAAAGATGTGGGTTCAACACCATGTTCTGTTCTTCTGCCCTATTCGTGTTAGTGCTAAATCAATTTTTGGTCCTTTTTTCCCTTAGTATATCTAGTTTTTTCTATTGAGTTATACCAGAGTTGGGGACTAAAAAAAATTATGCCCTCTTTTCCTTCGTTGTATTTCCCCATCATCTTGTAAATTTAATCTAGGTAGGTAAATGGTTTTGGCCCTCAGGGGCTAATATGATATGATTAGTATGAAATATATGTAATTAATGAATATTTAATATAAATATATTTACATATTGTAACTCAATTTAATGGATTGTGATCTTTCTTTTGGTATTAATATTTACTAAGGATAAAGGAAATATGACTGATAAGGTAGTCTATGTTGCATAATATTGATGATAGTTTTTGAAAGATCAAATAGATTTGATCTTGATTCTTGTTCATCTCTTTTATTTTAAAGATTACTTATTTATCATTTTCCTACATTATAGTAAATGGTTCTCATTAGCTTATTCTTTCTTAGATAATCTATTTAATTTTGAATTAGAGGTTAAATATAACAAGGTTGACAATAATATCATTCAACCAAAAACATATATGAAAATTCTAACAAATTTTCAAGAGATAAAAGTTAAAAAAGAATAATATATCCAATTTATAAATAAATCAATAGTAACCAAGACTAATGCTTCTTTGTGAGTATGAAAATTCAGAAATTGCAAATAAAATGGGGGGAACCAATCTGAGAATTTATGTTGCTATTATGGAATAAGCTATGCAATCTAACAATAAAAGAGAAATAAACCACTAATCAGAGAATTCTAAGTTAAGTAAGAGGGAAGTCTTCCGAGGATCACAAACGTGACAAGGAAAAATGTGTATTTTTGTAAATAACAATGATTTTTCTAAGTGTAAAAACATGTTGTAAGTTGTCATAACAAAATTGATACTAGGGTATACCCCTTTTAAATATGTATATTGAATAGGACTTTGGTCCTAGGCTAGAGTGGAGGTTTTCTTATCCGTTCTCTCCTACTAGTGCCTATTTGAACAGAGGTACTTGTAATTTTTATTTTATCTTATCATTATAATTTAAGGCTTAGACCATTTACCGATCAAATTTTTTATATGATAAAGTAACTTTTAATCTTTAATATTTTAATTACTTTTCTCATTTTCAAAATTTGACTTCTAAATTAAGCCTTCTAAATTATAGTACATATCTAATTAATTATCAATTAAATAAATATCATAATATTTAATTATTCTAATATTATATGATTATTCAAATATCAAAATTAAATAATTTACCAAATAAATCACATTATCAAACTACATAAATGCAACATAAGCAAAACCAGCTATATCTAGAATCAAACAACACACACAAAGATAATCTCACGAGCTTGAAAAAGGGTAGGTAGTTAGATACATATTTTCCTTTTCAAGACATTAATTAGACTTAGGGTGGGATTGGATTAGAACATTATCTCCCAATTCTTAGCTTTTTGTTATTGTGATAGGGCATGCTCATCCTAGTAATTCAGGAAAGTTGATGCTTGGTACTTGCAAACCTACATAAAAGATGAGCATGTATATGTACATATATATCTAAACTAAATACTAAATTGTAGGGAGTGGCACATCATCTGGATGTTGACTCGCATGTGACTACAACTCCCTCCCTCAACCACATTAGGCATGTCATATAAAAATATAAAATAGACACGCACACCATACACATGTAAGTATTAGGTAAGTATAATCAATAAATCATGAGTATAATTAGCATCATATTCTAACATAAATAAATCATCATCATAAAGATATAATAACATCATTTGAAGACAAATAATTATGACATCATCATGAAATAAGTCACAATCAATAACCAATAGCATATAAGGTATCTTCATTGCAAGTAAGTAATCATCACTGTCAAATATAATCAATTACTCTACATATCAAAATATTGTATTTGAAAGATCACAAGGAGCTAACATGTTCACAGAACAATCTAATAGGACTTAACAATGAAATATATAATGATAGTAAAGGATGAGTATTACAACACTAGCCCTATACGAAAAGCATATTTAACTTTGATTTATTGAAATTCCTTAAATTCCCTTATATGTTGCATCACATACTTTAATATTTTCTTTCTCCATTATGATAGAAATATCACAATACCTTGAACTCTAAAATAATGCATAATTATCCCAATGTAGGACCTACCGAACATATTTAAGCTAGGATCTCAAAACATTCTTCAAGTATCCCACTCTAAAAAATTGGGAGATAGATGTATATCACCATACCACCAATGTCAAAAGTTATTTACATGTATATTCCAAGATAAATATAAATATCCCATATCAATCTCAAATATATGGTTCTATCAATCTCTTGTCCCACTATAATATAACTACTATCTATTTTCTATAACTTCAAAGCACTCAATCCATCATGTAAATCATTGTATCCCAAGTCATCACACTATTACAATCCCTAAAATAGAAGTGATAAATGTTTCCCATCATGTCATTAATTCCAACTATCCATCTTAGTGAATTTGTAAGAATGTGATTAATCTCTATCAAAGGTATAAAAATGAATATATCAAACCATGATAAACTATTGTTAAAATTCTAAAAGAATCAAAATAAAATAAAATGTATACCCATGATAGTGTGAAAGAAAATCCTCTAGTGTCATATTTTGTTGGAACCTCATCACCATGAATATATCCAATAGTAGATTATTCATCCCAATTTTCCAATATATCAAAACAATTGTTTTCATCAAATAATAGTTTGAAACTTTCATAACAAACAAATTAGACATAAAATTAAGGTTTTTTATCCAAAGTGTATGCTTAACTATCCCAAATATGTCCATGATTTGAGACATCATATGGATTCCAAAAGTGACTTGTGATCTCCATGATACAATCTATGTATAAGATTAGTGATTTCATAATCATTCACATTCTCAAGTCCACACAAATTTCAAAAATACTCATGCTTGACCAACATAAAGGGTTCTCCTCTTAAACCATGAGTAGAAGTATCATCCTCATATGTTATGCCCTCCATAAAAGACTATATTTATGTTGGGAATGTTGATTCTTGAGCCAAACTCAATTCTTCACACAATTCATGAATGTAAGTTTTTTTAATTCTTGAAGGGTCGTTAGAGTTTACTTCAAAGAATCCTTGGTAACTGTTTGAGTTAATCAATAAGATTATTTTTGTTTCCTTCTTTCCTTTTTAGCACATCAATAGAGATCTAACCAAGTATGAAAATGTGATTTCTATTAGAAACTAGTTGTGTGTAATTAGTCTACATTACTAGTAAATATTCTCTAAGTTCCTATAAATCTAAAATAAAAATTTCTCCCCCAATACTCATGTGGACTATCTCTAAAGGCCTCCAAAAAATCCACCAATCTATGGGTGTCACCATAATATTTATTAGATGTAATAATTTGGTAATGATTTCTTTCAAAATGATGAGATTCCTAAGACTTGTAAATCCCATATATTTATTTGATTTATGATCAAAATTATGCAACACTAAATCCCTTTTTTTGAATTTGATATCAAAACCATGGATTCTATCAATGCCATCCTTCATGCACAACTAAATAGGATGATTTAAAACAACACTATGATCAAATGTAGATCCATCCTAAATAGGATCCACATCATATCTAAGGTCTATGTAGATGCACTAAAAGGTTCAAAAAATCCCCAAAGGAGATGTACAAGCCCCTAAATAACAACCACATAGTGGAAACACAATGCATGATACATGATCTGATACCAAACTCAATTATTTATTCATTAAACAACTAATAATATGGAATCCATCAGGCTATAAAGTCTTCTCAGTTATGGCCAAATACAAAGCAACATTTTTGCAAGATCTTGCAAGATCCAACCAACACTAGCTAGCCCAGATCTATAATAGCACAACAATATGGTCAAAACCCTAAGAAATATCTAAATGTGTGATTGCAAGCCACAAATAAATCTCCTTGTTTATAAGCCCCTGAACCTAGCTACTAGATCCTCTTACAAATTTGCAACTCCATATTCATTCCTCAAATCTTTGCTTGCTATTGTATTCCCACACTAGATTTCAATTCCAAATCATGCCTACAACACTACCCTAACCACTCCTTATATACTTGCATGAGTACAAGTTCATCTATTGCAAACATAATCATCTAAAACCCAAATAAACATAGCATGCCTTAGTCAGCTTACAAAAATCATTAAATGCACATATGATAAATAACGAGGACCCCAAATAGGTCCATATTCATCCCAAGATCAATCCATGTCATGCTCTATGTAACACAAATTAAATGCACATGTTATCCAACAAAATATACCAAAATTGCACCCATCAGTGAACCAACCCACCAAGTAACCCAACCAAGCATTGCAAATAGACACTGAGCCTCTTGATAAAAGAACACTTTAACCATCTCACACATAACCACTGAAAACACTAAATACACACCAAAAATTGCATCCACTGAGTTCCCACAAGAATCACTAAGCACAATATCAACTAATGTGCACATCCACCAAGCACTACCAAGATCATCAAGTTCATTTAGCCACCAAGTTCATTAGTCAAGCAACACATCTTCCAAGTGATGACCAAGAATGATCAACTAAGAATGAGCTCATCCATTGATCACATTTGGTGAACACCTAATAACACTCCAAATCAACTTCTAATCACCCCTCTAAGAACTTCAAAGTGGTTATCAAGCACAAACCACTTAGAACCCAAGATGCTCATGCATCAGACTCCCCAGGTAAATAGAAAAGTATTTCCCACACTTTGATAGAAAAAGAAAATTTTGCATCCAACTTCATCTTCACCAAAGGTTTTCCAATTCATGAAGGTAAGAAAATTAACAAGTCCATCAACCAATTCCTCATTTCCAAGTCTACAACCAACCAATCAAGCATTTATTTCACGCACTATAATAAATTGAACAACACAAAGCTCCACAAATAGTGTCTATAACTTATCATCCCCAACCATATGAATAATAAGTGTGTTGAACTCCACATCTATAACAACATTTGTAGCAAGAAAAACATGTGAATATAAATCCAACTTTACATTATCCATACTACAGAATCCCTCACCAACATATTTCAAACTCTCAACATTATTGATCTCATTGCTCATAATAAGATGCCCTACACATGTAAATCATCACACTCATTAGATTGATTATCAATGACTAGGTGCTCTATAATTTCCATGCTAGATCCATCCAATTGACCATGAAAAAAATCTCCATTCCACATCAACAAGGTTAGGAATCTCTGTAGAAATAACCACAAGTTTCTCTACAAGTTTTGTGTCGAACTTCACAATTTGTTCAACAAAACCAACTTCCACCTCAACCTTGGCATGCCCTCTTTGATGAGAGCTATTTATGACCCATTTTATGCCATATTTTAATCAATTTCATGTACTTTCATACTTACTTCCCTATTCCATTTCCATTTCATTTTGTTCCATTTTACTAGTTTACATTACATATGGTTTAATATATAGAAGTAGTATTTAATATTATTTTGGGATTAAAATATGGAATATTCATTATTGATTTCTTTTTAATAATCTTTATTATCATGACATGTTGATTTTTGGAAAAAATCTTCATGTCGCCTCTCTCATGAGAACTTCTTGTCACATTTGAAACATAAATTTTTTGCTTCTTTCTATGGATATTATTCACATATACCTCTAATCTTTACCAAATTATTATTGCAACATGGATTGGATTATTAATATTACCACTCTCCTTCGTGTCACTACATTGTTAATGTCTCTAGTGATTCAGCCAAATCAAGATAGAAGTATTTTGATTAAAAAACAAGGAATATAGAAGATCATGTGAATGAATGATTTATACTCTCTAATTTGCGACTAGACATGAATCCATGCTTTTACACAAATGAATCTACTCACATGGAATTAATATCAATGAACATATGCCAGAGAATCATCTATGATTAATATGAAAAGAAAACCACATGATTTTCAACTTTGGTGCCACCTTATCTCATGTTTTTGATGATGGATGTTTTTATCATGTAGAGGAAGAAATTGTTGCTTCCTATTCCTTAATCTTGAAACAATTTTTTTCTTCTCAATGGATGTCAATGAAGGGCTTATATGGACCATTTCATTATTTATTTTTCTAGTTGTACATGGAACTGCCATGTGTGGCTGGTGTAAGGAACTAGAAGGAAATATCTCATAGTTGAGATACATTTCCAAATATCATGAGGATAGAATAATAAATGATCAATTTAATTCCTACATTTATCTTTTATTATAACCATGATCTATTCCAAGGTTCAGATGAACTATTTTTATGCAAGTAAAAAATAGACCATTTCATTTTATGCCATGTTCGATATATATTTTCATCACCTCAGGTTATATATATCAACTCAGGCTAAGAATATGGATGGGAAAGACTTTGATAGAAAATATAAAACTTTGCATGATCAAGACTATATAGTGAAGCATTTTGACTTCATCATTCAGCAAGCTAGGGAGGAAGGGCCCACTACTCAAAATGATGGTAATTTTTGGAGGTTAAGTTTAGTTTTTTAAAATTTTAATAGAATAAGATTTCCTTTCAATCTAACAGTTAGTTTGAATTAATAATTCTACAACTTGATTAACAACACATAATTGAGTTATCAAATTTGAACTCATTCAACCAAACTAATTCATATTGTGATCTTGAACCCACACAAGAAATCATCATTTTTAATATGCAGATTACTGAGAGCTTCTTATCATAGTTTTATCAAAAGACACAATACAAAGTCAAGTCAGATTTGTATTTAGAAAATTATTGTATTGCAGTTATTATTATTATTTTCAAGAAGAATTCTATTTTTGACATTTCTATCAGCATAATTTCTTTGATTAGTTGTAGTTTTATCTTTGTGTGTTCTAGTTGCATCCATAATCCCTCATATCACAACTAGCATCCCTTGATGACATATTGCTCAGACACCTTTCACAACATTATGCCCCTGGATTGACACAAATAGACTAAGCTGAAATTCATTCTAATTTGTGTTAAATATTTCTTATTATTTTCCCTAGTGTTTGCCTATCACTCTTCATTCTCAAACAAGTCTTCTAATTGGCTAAACAACTCTCTTAAGGATTAGTAGACTCTAACTGTAGTAACACATACTTCCTTCTCATTTCTAAAGCTCATTTAGACAAGGAAACATCCACCCAAGAAAATGCCTATGTTACCTTCACCTAAACCACATCACAAAGATTTTCAATTTCCATAGGGTCCAATCTTCTTAGAGACATCTTCTAATATCTTTGAAAATCCTTTGAAAAAAATCCACCCAAGTACCTTGTGACAAACTCGGGTTTCTTACAAGTTAGATCACAACTTGCCACCTCACACAAATAACAAAATTTTTTTTACAATTCTAGGAACATATATCTGCAATAAGAATCACACAATCTCTCTATAACCACACTCTAACAATCACCAACCAGATCAAGCCTTCACTGTGATACCACCTAACATAGTGCAAGGTTCAAAGAATCCCCAAAGGAGATGTCTAAGTCCCCACCTAGTAACCACACAATAAAAACACAATACAAGATACAAGATATGATACTAAATTCAACTCTTTATTCATAAAACAACTGATTACATGCAAATATGTCAAGCTATAAGGTCTTCCCAATTATAACCAAATACAAAGAAAGTAATAGTTTTACAAGATCTCACAAGATCCAGCCAACCCTAGCTAGTCTAGATCTATAACAACACAAAAAGTTGGTAGAAACTCCAAGAAAGATCTAAATTGTGTTCACAAGTCGCCAAACAATCTCCTTATTTCTAAACCTCCACACCTAGCTACTAGCTCTACTTACAAATCAACAACTCCATATTCCTTCCTCAAATCTCTACTATTCAATGTATTCCCACACTAGAATTCACTTTCCAATCAAGCCTACAACACTACCTTAACCCCTCCTTATATACTTGCATAGCCACAAATTGACCTAATAAAAACATAATCATCTAGAGCCCAAATAAACATAACATGCCTTAGTCGGCTAACAACAACCATAAAATGAATATAGGTCAAATAATCAAGACCCCAAATAGGTCCACACACATCCCAAGATCAATCCACATCATGATCCATATGACACAAATTAAATGCATTGGTTAGACAACCAAAACTACCAAAATTGCACCCTTTGGTGAACCAACCCATTAAGAAACAATTATAGTCAACCAAGCATCACTAATAGACACTAAGCCACTTGGTAAAAGAATACCTAAACCAACTTGCACATAACCACTAAACATACTAAGTACATGCCAAGAAATCACACCCACCAAGCTCCCACAAGAATCATTGAGAACAATATCAATTGAGCTATGCATCCAATGAGTACTACTAGGATCACCGAGTCCATTCAACCACTAATCTCATTAGTGAAGACACACATCTTCCAACCAACAACTGCCAAGTGATTACCGAGCAACACCAAAAGAGCTCAAGCTCATCCTCTAAGAACATTCAAAAAACACACAATAAATCTCCAAAGAAACAATTGAGAACCCCTCTAAGAACTCCAAAGTAGTTATCAAGCACAAACTATTAAGAACCCACCATTCTCCTTTATCAATATATCACCCTAACCATGATGTGTGTCAACATTCACATAATATGTGGAATCATCATCATTGGTTGATTGAAAAACATCTTCATATACGCTTTCAGTATCCCTATCATATGTTATAGTATTATCAACTTCATAGGATATCTCTACCTCCAAGATTCTTAGAAAGAAACTCGTGCAATCATTACTTGAAATAACATCTTTCCCATGACTGAAAAATACACTTTCAAGTGAATATTTCTTTACAAATATGATTGTAATAGATGATTGATCTTCTAATTTGGTAAGATTAATGACAATGTCTCCTTCAATCTCATGTAATCTTCATCTATAGCTTCAATATATGACTCTCGTACATCCTTATCCTCATAGGGATGAAGTAAACTAGTGGTTCTAATCTCATATATTTTAGTGTCCAACCTCACATATGTTGATTTATTTTTATCTTATCCAAGATCACCTATAAGCTTCCAGTCACACATGAGTGCTTCTTCTTACTTTTCTAACCCTTCTTCAAGGGTACTTTTTTATTTTATTTCTTTATTCTCCCAATGTAATTCATCATGCTCATTTTGATAGGTTTCAAGACTACAACTACACTTAGAATTCATCAAAGTGAACTTATTTTTACCCATCACTCATGCTTTGACACTCTTCAAAGAGTTTGGTAGCTTCCTATTCATAATTAATATTTTCATTTATCTTTAGTTTTAACATTTTATTTTTAGATTATCCCTCATATTTGGCTATAATCAATGTCTTATACTACTCCTTGATGTTCAAGTCTAACTTTTGTAACCATGATCTCATTTTGTTGCTACTTTTTCCATCAAAATTTTTGTAAAGTAATTTTACCTAAGCAACATTAAATATGTGCTCTTTCATTGCACTTCTTTCTCCTTTGCCCGCATTTGAATTTTAGTATACAAAAATCAAGATAAGACATGTTATTCTTAATTACCTCTCTCAGTGCATTAAATATTCCACTAAAAGGTGACTAATTACATCATTTTGATCTTATTGAGTCATATTGACCTCTTTTCTTGATTAAAAAAAAATCTCCAAATATTTTGAGTAAATTCCTCTCACCAAACTATAGACTAATCTTACTTTGTTGACATTACTTCATACAACTTGATTGTTATACCTTCCTCCAATAGTAGCTTCATAACTGTCATTGACAAAGTTTACATCATCTTGGCTTTTATTAATCCCTCTCAACAATTAGGCTAATTTATTTTATGTTAAAACAATTTGTTGGGTTTTAAAACATTTGAAGAAGGCTCCTTCCTCACCATTGAGATCCATGATGAAACTCATATGTTTCTTACTTAGATTTCATCATTATTCATTGTCACTTACAAATAAACCCACAGTTGTCAAGGTTGAGGCTCTAATGCCAATATAAAGACATCAACCATCTATATGATATAAATCTCTTTTTTTTCACTTTAAATTTTTAAATTTTTAAAAGAAACTAACTACATTATATAGAGTCAAGAGAATAATATTTTTAATGATAAGTGTCACCAAATCAACTATAGATCATTTACATAGTTAATAGCACTCACACATATTCATACAACCAATAAACAAATTTTAATATAGAAGTTAGAAATTCAGGATACAATTGTGTACATAGAATTGAAACTAAATTTCTTAACATCAATATTTAAGCTTAAAATGTAGAAAGATGTTTTGCATAGATTTTTCGAAGATACAACAAGCTCAAAGGGAAAAATAAATAAATGTGGAATTGGGTATGGGTAAACCCTTTGGTAGATTAGGGTTCGTGTTATTCAACTCCAATATATTAAGTTGTTTCCTCAACTCCCTCTATGATTGGGGGGAAAAGAAAATATATGTAGCATACCAAAAAACAAAGAAGAACCATCCATTTATACCAATTGGGGCAATATATTTACTTGAGTGCAAGGAAAGTAAATTATCTGATTACATTCGATGAAGGGATGCTAACCTATAAAGAGGAAAACTATAGTCAACGTAGAGGTGGTTGAAGTTGGTGGAAGCTTCCAGTTTATAAATAGTTGTAAACTATTGGCACACAATTTCCAAAGAGAAACAAATCTAATTTTTCCCTTAAATCATATCTAACATAAGGGGAAAAAAAAACTTATTTGGCCCCCTTAAGAAGTAGGTTGTCACTAAAAGACAAAAAATCAAAATCTATTTTTTCACAAAAAGATAAGAATGCATAGGTAGTTGCCAATATCATTGTCAAGGTGAAGTGTCTCCCTTTCAAGGGTTTCGAAGTGGGCCTATGCTTATGAGTATTATCATGTTGAAGATTTAACTAACAATGGGTTTTTTGAATAGCTCAAGGCTCTTGTAGAAAATTCCTTAAAATAACTTCATGAGATTGCTAAGCATGGTTTTATTTGTCATGAAATATCTCAACAAGAATATTTTCAATTTTGATATGTAAGCTTATTTCTTGTACAAATTTCACTACCAATTTTACTAAGAATTTCATCAAAGAGCATAATTTAGATGAACCAACCATCTAAAAAAGTAGTGTATTTTATTTAAATCTAACCAATAAAGAAAAAGAAAGACACGATGATGAAAGATTCCTTGGAATAAAAAGAGAAGTTTTGAGTATTTATTACCATGTTAAATTACG
Source organism: Cupressus sempervirens (assembly GCA_028749045.1). Taxonomy (NCBI): domain Eukaryota; kingdom Viridiplantae; phylum Streptophyta; class Pinopsida; order Cupressales; family Cupressaceae; genus Cupressus; species Cupressus sempervirens. The sequence goes on from CM053792.1 coordinate 210,686,841, forward strand.
TTTTAGTTATACAAGATACACCAAAGTCATTTTCATTGATTGTGTAATATTTTGTATTATTATGTATAGGATTCAGTTATGCTTCATACATAATGTACTTTTAATTAAATTTTTAAAAAATAAAAATAATTAGTTTTTTATTAAACTGTTAGCATTTATTCTTAATGATATGTATCCCTTTGTTGTGAAATCATAAAAAAACAAAAAAACAAAAAAACAAAAAGAAAGTGTGTTTTGGTCTATCTAAAAAAATATCTTTTAAATTTTAGTGCACTTTGTATGGAACTATGAAAAAATATCATTCTCCACTTTGGCAAGTTATAACAATGGTTATCTTATTGACACTATCAATTAATTGTAAGTGTTTAAGAAAAAATATTTTTTATTGACATATTAGATGCTTCTTTATGCTATTCTAACACTAATTCTACCTTGTACTCATAATGCTTTAATGTTACTATAATTCTTTTCTTGAAAAAATTTTAAATGAATTGTAGCAAAAATGAATATTTGATTACCACTAATTGTCATTTTCTTCCTTTTTAAAAACTTTGAAATCTTTGTTATTTTTTCTCTAATTTTCCTTGATTACTGAAAAGTAATAACCTTTTCCATATATTGATCTTGTAAGTTTATTCCTTAGAGGTAGCATTTCTCTAGCAATTATACTAGTAATGTTTAGTTTTCTTATGTCAAGAAAGCCCTTCACCTCATAGGTATTCTTAATGATTTCACCAAACACAAAAACATTGACATGATTAAGGTCAATTTAATCTAGAATTTTTTATTGATTTCAATACGCCATATATTTCTTGAGCAAGAAGAATGGATTTAAAGATAGGAGGTTTGGTCTTTTCTTTTTGTAAAAACTCATTGGCAAAAAAATCATAATAATAGTGCAACTATCAATTAAATTCTATGAGGATTGAACAATTCATCAATGAATAAAGAGGCTTGCTAATATGACTTGTCAAAACCTTATTGCAACACCCCGCCAAGGGATCTAAAGAATTAACCTAAAGTTTCACTAAGTTTGGTAGCATTTTATTTTATTTTATTTTTAAACATGAAAGTAAAACCATTCATAACATAGTAGCAAAAGAAAACATAATATCCATAACATGTCACATTCTTCATGGATCCCTTAACGTTGAATTACATCTAAATCAACTAATATTAATGATTCCATCTAATACTACATCCACATAAAATAATAATGAAAAGTCCAATGCTCATATATTACATTTTTGAATGCTCAATCATCCATTGTACATGCCACAGGGTATGAAAGGCTAAAAAGAATATACATGTGAAAATAAAGTACATCATCATCCCTATTCTAGTCCATGATGCAATAAAGTAAATGTAATCACATGTCATACATGATACATCATCATAAAGGATAACCATTTATCACAAACATAATTAAATAAGTGCACGGTTCCTCCCAACCATAAATAGCATCATTAGACCATCGTGGGCCCTAGCCATCCCTCTATGCATAACATTCCAAATCACCGAAGAGATCATTGGTATTATTATAGTAGGAATTTCACTCCTAAAATAAACTACATCATATGCAGAAAGAAATCTAACATGCCACAACATATGCATAAGAAATCTAATCATGTAAAGTAGAGCATAAGATAAGTAAACAAACATCATCTATCATATGTTAATCATCAATATAAGGATACGTGTCCACCATCATAATCAAGAATGCATCAGCCACGATGTCTCAAATAGATCTCAAATGGTAAGAGTGAAAAAGCACTACCACTCGACCGTGTGGAACGTAAATGGCCCATTCCCATCGCGCTGAGGAGATAATCTCAAGTCCCAAATAGGCTATCAAATCACATAGCACAAATACTCTCTAAGTCCAGGAATCCTAAAAGTATACTAACTCAAAGGTTCCAATCACAAACTGACATCTAATCCTAGAGGCACACAAAGACATGTAGGAAACCTACTATGCAAGCGGGAAAGTGTCATTTCATGGATCACGCTAGAGTTATCCTGGTAGTCTCCCAATAGACCCCGGCCCCCTAGTGATCCCTATGTAGCCACTAGTATCCTCTCATACAGATGAGGCATACTACAGAATGCAAGGTTGCAACCAAGCATTCTCTCTACTCTCATCCTAGTCTGTTCTAGCACTCGAGGCATGGGCGAGAATAAACAATTATCTTATTAGGTTCATTACATCAGTATTAGGTGTAATTTTTTCACTTATTAAGACAACTTACAATGAGTTACCCTGGCAGCCTCTTAGGGCCCCGGCCCCCATTACAAGCCACTTCTCGAACTACAAGTAGATAACCTACCCTAAGCTCATGGAATCATAAATCACAAAATCACCACAGTCCTATACAAGTGACTGGAAAAATACCAAAGATAATCCACAAAAGAGAAATAAATCTCCATGAGCAAAAGAAAAGCATCCATAGATAATCATGACCACAACAGTTCTCTATTGGCAATTGAAGGTATCCCTAATAATCACAATAGTCATTGGTTCTTAACAAGCAACCAAAAAGTATCTCAAAGTAATACTGATCGAAGACTCCAAAAATGGTTGAGTCAAAACATGTCACAACATGACATCATTAAGATCAGATAAACAATTCAATCCCATCAAAGTAACTGTAAAGTAATCCAATACAACTAATCGATAACTCATAAAAAGGTTATATATATCATAGCTTACACAAGAAGACTGAAGACAATATCAATCAGCATGCCATCACATAACCATGGTTGGGTTTTATAAAGATCGAGATCAAAAGACATCATCATGGCATCACAATCATAACCCTTGAGCCTCTGGTAGACGTCCTATAACTGGTCAACAACTAGTCAACCCAAAAACCCAAAAAAGAACCATAGAGAAAACACAACATGCAAGCACAAGTTTGGGTTTGTTTAAAATGGCATAGTAGAATTAAGTGTTGAGGTCTTAGTTTTTGTTTTCAAATTTAGATATCGAGTGGAGAAATTTATACATTTTACCTAACCATGAATTTGTTTGATAGATAAAAGTTTCTCCCTATAACTCTTAGAATTCAATTTTCTAAATGATCTAGAAACATACGTTACACGTTATTTCAATAATGAATTGTCATCATTTTTTTTAAATAACTCAATTTTCTTCTCTTGAGATTTCCCAAAATAATAACTTAAATATACTCGTTTATGACACTCTCATTATCCTTAATTAGACTAAATTCTAATTAAGTAAATTGATTAATTTAAAAACTATATTATTTATCTAAAATTCTTAAATATTAAAAAAAATTCATTAATATTTATATATATATACATACACACACACACACACACACACACACACACACACACACACACACACACACACACACACACACACACACACACACACACACACACACACACACACACACACACACATATATACATATGTATTTATATATATACTAACTAACATATAACAATTTTAATATTTAATAATATTAACAAATTATAAAATTGAATTTACAAAGCATAACATAATAGCTGTGCAATATATAAAAAAGTGATTTAATTCACTATCGTCCCTCTTTTAAAGAGAGTCATGCGGCCCTGTACCCTGTCGCAGGGCCTACGATGGTAGTCTGGGACAGCGGTATAGGCGACCGCTGGCCATAGGCCTCATATGTATATAAAAAGGTGGGGGTAGGGGGTGGGTAATCCCGCCCCTCCCCAATGTAATCAATTTTTTTAATATAAACATTTTTCTTTAAAAACATTTTTCTCAGATACGGATCGCGTTTCGGATTTTATAAATAAGTTTTTCGACTGCGATTTAATGAGCAACATTAAAAAACATGTGTGTGTGTGTGTGTGTGTGTGTGTGTGTGTATGTGCAAATTATTACTACGCATTACAACATATATATATATATATATATATATATATATATATATATATATATATATATATATATATATATATATATATATATATGCATATTTGCATAATTTAAAAAGAGAACATAGTTTTTAAAACAAAAGGGCTATCTAATTTTTAAGAATTTCCTTTTCAAAATAATTGTTCTCTAATTTTACCTATTAATTCTTCTAATAGGTTTATCTGTACGTATCTGAAAACCCTAGCCCCATAGATTCCTCAGATCTAGGCATATGAAAAATTTTTATATGGAATTTAACTACCCATAACAAATGCATGCAACCAAGATATGAAAATCCTCAGAAAGCATTCAGAAGACACGAAGAACACAAGAAGTGCAAGAAGCGAGATTTCATATGCAAAATTCACAAGTGTTTACCTGGACACTGATGTTAATTCACTCCTTCTCAGAATCCACAGAGCAAGCTCCTTCCTTCTCCAACGTTCCCAGGTCCTCCAAACACGCTCCCTAAGCTTTTAGGAGTGCCTAAATATAAAGAACTCTCAGGAAGCACCTAGAATGTCTCTAGAAACAACCAGAAGGTGTTGACAATTAAGCATGAGTTTTTTCCAAGCTTCTAGATGAGTCACAAGGTTGTAAACACCATGTGCTTAATTTGTGCACTAACTCCTATGTTGTTGACATGCGAAATCAAAAGGTGTGTTTACTCCAAGGTAGACTTATAACTTTTATTTTAATTCTTTTATTATTTCTATTATTATTAATTAATTATTATTTTATTATAAATTTTTATTTCTTTTATTTAATTCCTTTTTCTCAATTAATTAAAATATTATATTAATTTTTCCCAAAATAATTAAATTATTAATTAAATCTTTTAATTTTAGACTTAATTAATAGAAAATTCACCATAGACCTCCAAGATAAAATATGAAAACCCATCACAAAAAAATCCATGCAAAATCAGTCTAAAGGGTTAAAATCATGAATTATGTCATCCAACACATTTGGAAGGTAAAATATCTCGGATACTTTTCCTACCTTTCTAGGACAAATGGTTTAAGGGTTTAAGATTTTGACTTGAGAATTTATCTCCCCTCTCTTACCATTGAGACCGAGCTATAGGGTATGCTCATCTTGGCAATTCAGGGAAGTCGATACCTGGTACCTACAACGTGCATAAAATCTATGCATGTACATACAATATATATAAATGCTAAGCTAAATAGGCAATGGCAGGAAGTGGTGCATTGTGTAGATCCCGACTAGCAGGTGACTACGACTCCCTTCGTTAACCACATTAGAAATGCCATACAATAAGAAACAAACATGCACACCATACACATACAAGTATGGGGTAAGTATCCATAAGAAAACACATGTGGTAATAAATCATCTAACTAATCATCATCAATAATTACAAATAATGTAATAATCATCATACATATATGAAATGTAGAGTCTAAGTAATCTCATCACATATCAACTGAATCCATAGCACAATATCTGATAGTCTCAAAACAATGCTACTAACCATCAACATAAAACTATTCTAACATAGTCTGGCAATAATAGCAACAATGTGTTCAGAAAAATGTAAACAAGGGCAAGCACTACACTTATCTAGATAATTAGTTTATGTAAGATAACAAATCATTACTATAATATTTATTCTTTTTAAAACTCAATATTGTTTACATTATCTACCAAATCATCTTGTTTAGGTTATTATTATTAAGCTTGTCTATGAAGCCCTTAAGTCAAAGAAAATATATTTTGCCTATTTTGAGATTAAAAAATCCAACATGATTCTATTCCCACATTTTCCTCATAAGTTATTCATAATTGACATAAGGTATGTTTTTTCCTTCCTATGTAATAAACTTAAAAACCCAACACTTGCTTCCACGTGTGATAGTAGCTTATGAAATGTAATAAGATCGTTGACACTAGCTAATTAAAAGCATTTTTCCATAAAATATCTTATTCATGGACTTCTAGAGTCGAGCATAAAATAGTTTAC